>JAOQMS010051597.1:14836-25935 GCA_027563885.1 Erythroxylum longipes | reverse complement strand
TAATATACATATATAAAAAGTAAGGTTAGTGGTTAAAGGCTACAAACAAAAACAAAGAGTTTACTTTGATGAAACCTTTTCACCAGTAGCTATACTAAACTCCATAGGGATCTTATTGGCTATAGTTGCATATTATAATTATGAGATCTGGCAGATGGATGCCAAAACTGCATTTTTTGATGGAAATTTGCAAGAGGATGTGTATATGACACAACCTGAAGGTTTTGAGTCCAAGAGATTTCCTAATCAAGTATGCAAGTTACAAAAGCCCATTTATGGACTTAAGTAAGCGTCACAGAGTTGGAACATCCATTTTGATGAGACAATCAAAGAGTTTGATTTTATAAAAAGTGTGGATGAACTTTGTGTCTATAAGAAGGTTAATGAGAGTGCGATCATTTTCTTAGTGTTATATGTGGATGACATTGCTAACTAGAAATGACATCCCTATGATACAGTCCGTAAATATTTAATTATTCAGGAATTTCTTTACGAAGGATATGGTTGAAGCAACCTATATTATGAGAATAAAAACTATAGAGATAGATCAAAGATGATGCTTAAGTTATCCCAATCTACATAAATAGACAAATTGCTAAAGAGCTTTAACATGGATAATTCAAAAAGGGGATTGTTGCCCAAGTCACATGGGATTTCTCTCTCATAAATTATGTTCAAAGACATAAGTATAGAGAGATAAAATGGATTGTATTCCATATGCTTCGAAATTTGGAACAATCAAGTATGTGATGCTATGTACTAGATCAGATGTCTCGTACGCTTTGAGCATAATGAGCATGTTTCAAGTCAATCTAGATGAGGGTCACTGAACAATTGTGAAAAACATTTTAAAGTACTTGGGAAGAACGAAATATGTTTTCTTGGTCTATAGAGGAGCTAAATTGAGAGTTCAAGGATATTCAGATGCTAGTTTCCAGTCAAATCTTGATGATAGCAAATCACATTCAAGGTACATCTTTATAATTCATGATGGTGCGGTAAGTTGGAAGAGTTCCAAATAACCAACTATTGCAGATTCAATGACCGAGGCAGAGTACATTTCAATGTCAGAGGCAGCAAAGGAAATGGTTTGGATTAAGAAGTTCATTACCAAACTTAGAGTGGTTCCTAGCATTGTTGAGCCTGTAATATTGTACTGTGACAACAATGGTGCTATTGCACAGGTAAAGGAACCAAGGTCTCATTAGCGGTTCAAACATGTACTCAGGAAGTTTTACTTGATCAGGGAGATAGTAGAATGAAAAGACATAGTATTGGAGTGAGTTCCCACTGAAGATAATCTTGTCGATCCTCTCATTAAGCTACTATCTCAAAAGAGACATGATCAACATACGGATGGATACGGTATTGGATACATAGGTGATTGGATTTAGTGCAAGTGGGAGATTGTTAGTTTATTCCTTTACAGCCAATCATTTAGATGCAATTTCATGTTTGGCATTATTATTTATTAATGAAAAGGCATTCTTTATCTTTTGTATTAAGTTAATTACATTTGATATTTTAACACTGAAGATAAAATCTCTGAAATAATTACTGTGTAATTGAAATTATGATAAGATCATAATTGTAAGATTCAATTTGCATTTACGTATTATTCCCAAATATTCCTAGTTGCAGTTTCATCAAAACAAGATATTGTTGAAACAGTAAAATTAGCATAGATTATGTTTTTTTCTTATGAAGAAAGTAATTGATATAGTAAATTAAAGTATGGAAATACTTACACTAATATGTGGGTGATTATTAGAGAATAAGTTACTGAACTGACCGGACTATGAGAATCCTAAATGGAATATTACTTATGTGTATGTAGATTTTCTCATAATGATGGTTATATAATTGATCCTTACATTTGAGGTCACCAAGGTATCTCGTATGGGAATTACTGTATTTTGATACTACTTATAAACTACCCTACGATAATTCAGTCGGTTGTACTTGGGTACAGTATGAATTATATGGAGATAGTTAAGTAAGTCAATAAAGAATTTGTCACTCGAAAGCAATTAGAGAGAATATTCTGCTGTTCTTGATTAATAGTGATTTATGGAATTCTCTGGCTAGAGTTAGATGACATTTGAAAATGTGTTTTCAAATTTCAATTATAAATCAATTACTAATTAGCAAGAATGAATGTTATTGGACTAAAAGAATAGACACTATATCCATACTCTATTCTATTGGAATATTAGATGATCAAAGGATTAAATTATACATCATAACTATGCAGGTTAAGTCAAACTACTTTAACATTCCTAATATTTGGGTAGTTATGACATGTTGTTAGACGTCAATCTTGATCTTTGATTATAAACCGTTTAATTGGAGAATTAAATATAAATTAGAAGGAGTTTTAATTTATCTAATTCTAATTGTGAATTACAATTATAATTTATAATCATTGCCAATATATTGGGAACTTAATGGGTCACACATCAAAGAACAATTTGTGAAAGAAAATCAATTTAATTAAGTTGGACTTAATTATAAAGTTTGAAAAACTTTAGGGATCAAATAGATATTTGATTTTATTAAAATTAAATTAATTGTAATTATAATTAAAGAATTTAATTTTAATAAAATTTAATGATTTTTTCTATTAATAGGAAGAAAGTTTAGAAGCTAGCACTTCTTTTCTTCCTCTAAAAAAGTCTTGAGAAATTACTTTGTGGATACCATCAGAGGTTGGACAATTGAACAGCTCGTGATTCACAAATTGAAAAAAGGTTTCAAAAAATTTCAACCAAAAAAACAAACTAGGTATGATTTTACCTTAAGATTCATGTTCATATTTTATTCAAGTTATTCAATTATCGGGATTTGAATGGAAACCGTAAAAATTTTGTTTTTGGTTGTGCCTATAATTTGATCATGGTTGGTTTCAAGAAGTGGTATCAGAGCCACTGTTAATTCTTTAATTTGGATTATATGCTTGATTATTATTTGATTTGATAAAAATTAAGTTTTTTTTCACTACTGCATTTGTCTTGCTTTGGGATTGTTCTTTTGTATGGTTCTAGATTTTTGTTTATGCACGTATATTTATTTTGGAATCGGGCATTCAAGTCTCCATATGATTTATTTATTCTAGACTTTTAAATCAGAACTTGGATGTGGAAATTGTTTCCATGACTGTTCTTTCATTTTGAGTTCTAAAAAATCAAAACCCTTGAAAGCATGTACATATGTATATTTTGGCTTTTGGTATATGAAAAAATTGGATTATGTGTGTATGTTTTGTGATTTGGTATCCAGTTTTGCACTTGTTGTGATCTTCTAAGAGCAAGAAAAAGGACTCTACGAAGAATAAGAACAAGAAAAAGAAGACTTCTACTAGTGTAGTAAAGTCCAAAGGAAGTGTCAAGAAGAAGAGCAATAACAAAGGTACATGTTTTCACTGCGGAGTCAATGGATGCTGGAAGAGGAACTGCCCATCTTATTTTTCTTCCCTAAAAGATAAGAAGTTTAAAGAACCTGTCTCTTTAGGTACATTTATGATTGAGATCAATCTTTCAACTTTTTTTCCACATACTTGCATATTAGATACTGGATGCGGTTCTCACATATGTAATAACATGCAAATGTTAACCTGGAGTAAATTGTTGAGGAAAGACAAAGTAGACTTGTAAGTTGGCAATGAAGCAAGAGTTGTTTAATTACCTGTAGAAAATTGTAATTTAGCTTTACCTTCTGGCCTTATATTAGAACTTAATAATTATTATTATGTTCCTGTTATTATAAGAAACATCATTTCTATTTCTTATTTCGATTTGAATGGATTTTTCTTTACTATTAAGAATAACAGTTGTTCTTTTTATAAAGATGATAAAGATGATGTTGATTATGGATCTGGATTGCTTATAAATGGTTTGTATGATTTAGATCTTGAATGGCCCACTCTTAACATAAATAGCAAGACAAGAAAGTTAAGTGGCCAAAATCTATCTTATTTATGACATTATAAGTTAGGTCATATTAATGAAACTAGAATTACAAAGTTACACAAAGAAGGACATTTAGATCATTTTGATTATGAATTATATGAATTGTGAATCTTGTTTATTAGGAAAGATGACCAAATTATCCCTTATAGGAAAGGGAGTACGTGCTAGTGAGTTACTAGAGCTAATACATTTAGCTATATGTGGGCCCATATCCACCAATGCTTGAGGTGGATTTTTATATTTCATTACGTTCATAAATGATCATTCTAGATATGGTTTTATGTACTTAATAAAACAAAATTCTAAATCTTTTGAAAAGTTCGAGAATTTAGACTTGAGGTTGAGAAACAAACTGGCAAAAGTACTAAAACACTTTGATCATATTGAAGTGGTGAATACACGGACCATGAATTTCTTGGTTACTTAAAAGGGAATGGGATTCCCTTACAGTGGACTCCCCCTACAACTCCACAACATAGTGGAGTATCTGAGGGGAGAAATCGTACTCTATTATATATAGTAGGTTCCATGATGAGTCATGTAGTCCTTCCTATCTCCTTTTGGGGATATGCCATTGAAACCGCAACATACCTTCTAAATAGAGTTATGTCCAAATCGATTGATAAAACACTATATGAGATATGGACTGGTAGAAGACTAAGATTGTCACACTTCAAGATTTGAGGATGTGATGCTTATATGAAGCGTGCTATATCTGATAAGCTTTAAGTTGAATAAGATAAATGCAAATTTGTGGCGTATCTAAAAGAGTGTTTCAGATATCATTCTTACCATCTTGTTAAGCAAAAAGTGTTTGTCTCAATACATGCTACACCCTTACAAAGAGAATTTATCCTCAAAAAGGTAGTGGCAATGAGGTAGAACTTAGTGAAGTTCAACAGCCACAAATTCACATGAAGATGGAACAAGAACCTCAAAATGATATATATGATGCACAACTGAGAGTTGAAGAGAGACATAGTTCGCGACACATTAGTAGATATGTCGTCCCCCTACTAGATTAGATCTACATATAGAACAAGGGAAGGATAATGTATTGCTTATAGATGACGAGCCTAATAATTTTAAATAAGCAATGTCTGACATTGATTCTTTAAAATGACATGATGGTATTGACTTTGGTGGATGCACCTGATGGTATTGACAGCCTAAATGGAATACATATACGCTAACCAAGTATGGACTTTGGTGGATGCACCTGATGGTATTGTACTTATTAGATGCAAGTGGGTCTTTAAAGGAAAAATTAACATGGATGGTAACATACATATATACAAAGCAAGGTTAGTGGCTAAAGGCTACAAACAAAAACAAGGAGTTGATTTTAATGAAACCTTTTCACCAGTAGCTTATGCTAAAGTCCATAAGGATCTTATTGGCTATAGCTGCATATCATCATTATGAAATCTAATAGATGGATGTCAAAACTGCATTTCTTAGTAGAAATTTACAGAAGGATGTGTATATGACATTGTCAATCTGAAGGTTTTGAATCCAAGAGATTTCCTAATAAAATATGCGAGTTACAAAAGTCCATTTATGTACTTAAGCAAGTGTCACAGAGTTGGAACATCTGTTTTGATGAGAGAATCAAAGAGTTTGATTTTTTCGAAAGTGTGGATGAACCATGTGTCTATAAGAAGGTTAGTAGGAGTACAATTATTTTCTTAGTGCTATATATAGATGACATTGCTAACTATAAATGACATCCCTATGCTACAATTCGTAAAGATTTGGTTATCCAAGAATTTCTCCAAAAAGGATATGGCAGAAGCAGTCTATATTTTAGGAATAAAAATCTATAGAGATAGATCAAAGAGGTTGCTTGGGTTATCCTAATCAATATAAATAGACAAAGTGCTAAAGAGGTTTAGCATGGATAATTCCAAGAGGGGATTCTTGTCCAAGTCGCATGGGATTTCTCTCTTACAAGGTATGTGTCTAAAGACACAAGAGGATAGAGATAAAATGGATTGTATTCTATATGATTCGGCAATTAGATCAATCATGTATACGATGTTATGTACTAGACTAGATAACTCATATGCTTTGAGCATAATGAACAAGTTTCAAGCCAATCCAGGTGAGGGTCACTAGACGGCTATGAAAATAATTTAAAGTACTTAAGAAGAACTAAAGATGTTTTCTTAGTCTATAGAGGAGTTGAATTGAGAGTTTAAGGATATTCAGATGCTAGTTTCCAGTCAAATCTTGATGATAGTAGATCACAGTCAGGGTACATCTTCACAATTAATGGTGGTGCAATAAGTTGGTAGAGTTCCAAACAACCAACCATTGCAGACTTAAAGACCGAGGAGTAGTAGATTTCAATTTCAAATGTGGCAAAGGAAATAGTTTAGATAAAGAAGTTCATTATTGAACTTGGAGTGGTTCCTAGCATTGTTGAGCCTATAGTATTGTACTGTGACAACAATGGTGCTATTGCACAGGCAAAGGAACCAAGGTCTCATCAACGATCCAAATATGTACTCAAGAAGTTTCACTTGATCAGGGAGATAGTGGAATGAAATGACATAGTATTGAAGCGAGTTCCCACTGAAGAGAATCTTGCCGATCTTCTCACTAAGCCACTATCTCAAAAGAGACATCATCAACATATGGATGGATATGGTATTAGATACATAAGTGATTAGCTTTGGTGGAAGGGGGAGATTGTTAGTTTATACCTTTGTAGCCAATCATTTGGATGTAATTTGATGTATGACATTATTATTTATTAATGAAAAGGCATTCTTTATCTTTTGTATTAAGTTAACTACATTTGATATTTTAACATTAAAGCTAAAATCCCTGGAATAATTATTATGTAATTGAATTTATGATGAGATCATAATTGTAAGATTCAATTTGCATTTACGTATTATTCCTAAATGATCCCAATTGTAGTTTCATCAAAATGGGATATTATTGAAATGGTAAAACTAGCACAAATTATTTTTTTTTTCTTATGAAGAAAGTAATTGATCTAATAAATTAAAGTATAGAGATACTTAAACTAATGCGTGGGTGATTATTAGAGAATAAGTCACTGAACTGACCTGATTATGAGACTCCCAAATGGAATATTACTTATGTGTCTATGGATTTTCTCATAATGATGGTTATATAATTGATCCTTAGACTTGATGTAACAAGGTATCTCGTATGGAAAATACTATGTTTTGATGCTACTTATGAGCTGTCTTATGATAATTTAGTCGGTTGTACTTGGATGCCGTATGAACTATATGGAGATAGTTTAGCAAGTCAATAAAGGATTCGTCACTTTAAAGTAATTAGAGAGAATATTCTACTGTTTATGATTAGTTATGATTTATGGAATTCTCTAGCTAAAGTGAATTGACATCTAAAAAGGTGATTTCAAATTTCAATTATAAATCAATTACTAATTAGCAAGAACGAATGTGATTGGACCAAAAGAGTAAACACTATAACCATACTCTATCCAATTGGAATATTGGATGGAGAAAGGATTAAATTATACATCATAACTATGCATGGACAGGTTAAGTCAAACCATTTTGACATTTCTAATATTTGGGTGGTCATGACAATTAACTAGATGTCAGTCTTAATCTTTGATTATAAATTATTTAATTGGATAATTAAAGATAAATTAAAATGAGTTTTAATTAATCTGATTCTAATTGTGAATTAGAATTATAATTTATAACCATTTTCAATATGTTGAGAACCTAATGGGTCACAAAACAAAGAGCAATTTGTGAAAAAAAAATCATTTAATTAAATTGGACTTAACTATAAAGTTTGAGAAGCTTTAGGGACCAAATATGAGATATTTGATTTTATTAAATTTAAATTAATTAGAATTAAATTATAATTATAATTATAATTATAAATGAATAATTTAATTTTAGTAAAATTAAAAAATCCTAATGATTTTTCTATTAATAGGATAAAAGTTTAGAAGGTAGCACTTCTTCTCTTCCTATTAAAAAGTCTTAAGAAATTGCTTTGTGGATACCATAAGAAACTAGACAATTAAACAGCTTATGGTTGACAAATCGGAAAAATGTTTCAAAGGATTTCGACCGAAAAATGAATCAGTTATAATTTTACGTTACGATTCGAGTTCATATTTTATTCAAGTTGTTCAATTATCAGGATTCGAATGGAAACTATAAAAATTTTATTTTTCGCTGCACCTATGATTTGATCACAATTGGTTTCAAGCACTGCTTCCCTCTCTGCTTGCTTATATGTAAAGCCTTTCATGTTATCAACCCCTTCCTTCAATCACCTGTGGCTCTACTCCTCTGCTCTATCGAGTGGCTCTTCCTTTTGCTTTTCCTTCTCCCCCATTGTTATTCTTGTGGACCTTTCAGTCTTTTCAACATTTTACCTTCTTGCCTTCTTGTATTAGTTATTGTCGTTAGTAACTAACTTTGGTCAGGTCTTCCCTTAAACACTTCAGTCAATGATGAAAAAACTCAATCAATTCAATCGTAAAAACTTTGAACAATCCAACTTTTTAGTTTGATTTACTTTAATAACTTTGATTATTAAAAACTTACCAGTTTATTAACTAATTGGTCAATTTTTGTAAATTAGTAAGTTTTTATAAATTAAAATAAATCAATTGATTTTTATTTAGCAATCTCTTTTTTAATTAAACTTCAAATTCTTCAATTCATAAGAATAATCTCTTTCAATTATATTTTAAATTCTTTAATTTTGTTTAATCTTTAGTAGGTTTTATGACGTACTGGTTGAACCTTTTAGACCTTAAACCTATTGTCTTATTGGTTCAAGTATTGGTCCAGTTTTTAAAAATATTGCTTCTAGTTACCTTTTCTAGCTCTGCTTCCTACCAATAGTGTCTGATTCCAACTTTGAGTTTCCCCCTTAGCCTCCGAAACTTCACCTTCACCTTCCTCAATCTTGCCTTCTCAACTTCTAATAACTAAACCCTCATCTTCCTCCTGTAATCCCCCTCTCCTTTCCCTAAACTTAACCCTAACCTCGGATCTTATTCAGCTCCTAAAACCTCTTCAAATGTGGCTCAAACAAACTCATTCTCACAGAGGAAGAGTTAGAAACTGGAGGTTGGTGATCAACTAGATCTTTCTCTACATTATTGCTTATTAGTTGATGTTAATGGGAGAACTATGGTTGGTTCAGATATGGAAATGTTAAAGGCAAGAGCTCAAAGTAGGGAAGTTACTTTTGTGGGTTTCTTTATGGATAAGAAACTCCCTTTCCTTGGGATACACAAATGGGCAAATGCTAAAGGGAAAAATAAAGGACTTAATAAAGTATTATTTATTGAAGACAATCTCATGTTATTCATCTTTAATTCATAAGAGGAAGCTAATAGGGTGGCAAAAGAAGGGCGTTGGCATGTATACTAATACCCCCTCCTCATCTAAGCGTGGCACCCCAGTTTGCTGTTAGATACATATAAAATCCAGACCATCCTTTTATGTATAAATATTTGTAATATGCCTCTAGAGTACTAGACTACTCAAGGTTTAAGCATGCTGGCTAGTTTCCTTGGTAACCCTTTTTGCATGGATGAAAATACAACTAGGTGGAAGAGGATTGGTTATGCTCGAATATTCATTAGTGTGGGTATTACTATAGATTTACCGAATTCCATCCTTATAAGATTGGGACCAAATAACACTTTAATTGAAGATAAGGTTATAGTTTTCTACCTATGTAAATCTTCCTTGAAAGCTTAGAAGGTTCATCAAGGGTGACTATATGGAGCTAATGGGTGTTCAAGAAGAAGATATGCAAGAGAGTTCTCCTATCTCTTCCCTTAGGGATGCAAGACTATACGGAGCTAATGGGTGTTCAAGAAGTAGATATCCAAAAGAGTTCTCCCTTCTCTTCCCCTAGTGATGCAATGGAGAAAAATATAAAACAAATAGCCTCTAAGGAGGTATGTTTAAACAACCTTCTTACAGTAGTAAGGGATGAAGTTGTGACTGAAAACTTAGGAGGAATGGCAGTTCCAATACAAATCAGTACCTCTCCTACTTTGGAGATGGGAGAAGCTACAACGCTCGATGATAATAAGGGGGTAGTTCTAACAGGTGCAAAAATGGAAGAACCAAAGGAGCAATCTTAGAAGCTCCAAAGTTAAATCTATTTGCTACAGTTGCATGGAGAGTTAACTACCTAATAAAGCTAAATGCTTTGCGGCATATTATTCTAAAATAAAGGCCCTTTATTATTTGTCTTTTAAAGACAAAAATTAGGTTAGAAAATATTTAGCACCCCACTCTTATAGTGTATATTCCTATACATATCGTCAGTATTTGAGAACATACTCTACAAGGATGGCATGCTAGGACAGTCTTTCAATCATACTTATTAAAAAAAATTTCACACATCACAAGCATATTTCAAAAAACCAATAATCAATAACAGCCCATTTTACTCTTAAACATTTCCAATAACTAGTGTTACTAACAATATACATATCATCATAATTTCAGTAATTATTTAGGCCCATTACAAGTACAAAATACTTTCAGCCACAATGTCATTTTATTTCTAAATCATTCACATTTACATTGTACAGTACTTATGAATACACACTTTAATACAAAAATAATTAAATACATTTGTAGACTCAAACTAATCCTGAACTCTATCTCTTATTCGAATGTAGTGGCTATACTCGAATTTGTCGAACTAGAGATTTCCTCTAAGCTTGAAAGATAACGTTGCAATGTTGGCGAGTTTTGCGAACTTAGTAAGTGGACCATCCTCGATGGCTCACGCATATCACATAACACAACAATTCATATAATCACATAATTCACGTCACTTCATTAATTCATCATGTAGCATCAATTAAAACTTTATTCTTTTTTTTTGATTTCATATTCAAAGTTTTCAAACAACTCCTTTCGATCATTTAAAACATATATATCATCTATATATGCAATGCTCATGAGACTCACTTTTAATTGTTATTGTTGCGACCGAGTGCCTGTAACTGTCTCGTATCCATTATGGATACTGGGCTCATTAATAACTATCCCTTATCTGTTGGGGATACCGGGCTCATTATACATAGTGAGCTAGAGGCTCTTACCAAATGCTGAGCTTTAT
>JAOQMS010051597.1:1492-14736 GCA_027563885.1 Erythroxylum longipes | reverse complement strand
GCATTCAACAATTAAGTTGGGCATCACTTATTCAGTCAAATTCACATACAATGAGCACTTCCAATGATTTTCATGCATCAAACACCTCAGACATTCAATGTCCAGAACCAATACATTCACATCACACAATAATTTAATATAGATGCTTAAACAAAACAATTAATTAAAAGGATACCATCTAGATCGACTCATAGTACGCTCCAAATTAGCATTAGCTTCCATATTCCAGAAACTTCTAGGCGCTGACATTCAGTCCTATGTATCAACTTCATGTAATACACAATGTACACACATTACTGATTGTACAATCACTTGAACATTCAATTATACACAAAATTATATATGTAATGTATAATGCATACGCAATTTGACTATTCCAGGTATGTTTCTTTAATCACATCACTTGATTATTAACAACTTCATTTATATATGTCAACCTTACACTTAAGTTCATAGCTCAAAGAACTTAGTTATTCTAATATCACCAATCATATATCTATCACATACATGCTCTCCAATCTTTTTTCTAGTATTATATGATCACATAATATCCAGTTTCTCATTCACCTTTATTTAATACACATTTCTCAACTTCTTTAAATCACATTTGCTATATAAGATCACTTTCATTTCTATAACATTTCCAATTTTCCAAATTTGAATGCTTGTTGTATATCCATCCATTCTTAAGTTATATCCTCTATCATCACTCTAAACATATCACTCATTCAATCTCTTATTTCCTCATCAAACTAAGTACATTTCAAGCTCCATTTAAGCCTAAATGCATCATAAGAAAGCATTTATAAGTTAATAATTTGTATATATGATTTTGGGACAAGACGAATAAATTTCATTCTAGATGTTAGATTAAAGTCATTTAAGTATGATTTCAAAGAGGACTCCGAGTTCTACAACTTCCGTGAAGACTCCAAAAAGAGATTTTGCCGTCTAAAGGCTCAAAATTGCACATTTATATAGATGTCTAGTGTATGTTCACCCAGCGGACATGTGTCCCTCCAAATGGACATGAACGGAGATGGGAAGCTGGAAAACCTGAGAATGTCTGCCCAACAGACATGAAGTCTACCTAACGGACATGTAAGAATTATATCCCACTTAACAATCATTCCCACGATTTCCACATATATACTAACATCAATTTTACACTAAATTCTCCAGTATTCACATTCATTTATGCAACTTCATTACGTGCTTAATTCAACTACCATGTTAGTTGCATTAAAACCCACAAAAATCTACTCATTTGATTCATCAATCATATATATAATAAGACATATCACCATCATTTTCTAGTTTACTAAATCCTTACTCCTTCCCCTTCCAAGAGTATTATTAAACACATCTCTTAAACCTAAGTTTTTCCTCTTCATTCTTACCTCCATTTTATCTCAATATCAATCACAAAAAATCATACTCTATGATTGATTATAGACACCAAAACAGAACATTTAGACATGTACATTCATCATAAATTTTCTCCACATATGTTTTACTCTATTATCACCTTCATTCCATTTCCAAACTATCACAATAATTCATCTCATTTCAAGAGACCATAGTACTCTTTTTCATTAGCTTCAAACTCATTTTAACTCATCTCTAGAACACCCAAAGTGATACACGTTATAATACCAAGAAAACATAACATAAGAACATCCATTTATTAATCAATTTTTTTGCACTTTTTTTTCTACACCACTTTAGGACTCATTCTACCTCAAATTCATCTCTACATCAATTTATGAATCATTACTCACCATATATGTAAAAACAAGACATTTATATGCTCGTTTCATCCCTCACGATTCACATATATACACATGACCATTTCATGATCATTTAATCTCTAACTATCATCATACATGTTTCACTCAACATATCATGAAGAATAATATGTTACTTACTTGTTTTAGCTTCAAGATCTTTAAATCACACTTAACCATAGCTTCTAAGCATCAATCGATCATCATCATAGAGGTGTTAGGGTTAGGTCTTTTGGTGACAAATGAAGAAGACAACAAGATTGAAATAGCAAGAACAAAGGTGAGAGCAAGCACAAGGTCGTGGGGTGGGATGTATATTGTGAATAGAGAAGAAGAAGAGTGAAGAAGATGAAGAAAAGAAGCATGTGTCGTGAAACAAGAATGAAAGACAATAAAAATGTTAATCTTTCATATGTAAGAATAGTGTAGGATGAGTGGTGAGTGTCATTGCCACCTGTCACCTTCCGATGGTCTCATTTGGACCCTTTTTAATAACTAGTCTATTTGTCTCCAATTTCTAATCCAATTGACTCTCAATTTTCAATAACATATGTCATTAAATCTTAATGTCACTTATCAAAAATTTCCACTACTATTTGACACTTAATTCTACTACCATTTATCAATTATCTTGCCATTTGGCATTTTTCCAAGTCCATAAATACCCAAAATCTCATAAAATTCTCAAATTTTACCAAAAATTCTAAATCAATAATTTAATTCACCATAATAATTTTTAAGATAAAATATTGACTATCTATATCATAATCACATTAAACAATCATTTATACCCAAAAAACGTCAAATGAGTGCATGAACAATCATTATAACGTGTGAAAAATTCAAATTCATATGTGTATATGCTAACATTATGCATGAGTATAAAATGCATTTTTCCAATCTCTCATTGCTATTTCTCATTTATAGAAATTTAGGGTTTTAACCCTTAATATAGAAATAGGATGTTACAAATTATGTCTTATAACATCCTGTTTTCCTATACTAAGGGTTAGAACCCTAGAATACTGTACATGAGAGACATTAATGGGAAAATTAGGAAATTCACCTCATGCTTATGCATAATATAGCATACATACATGTGAATTTGAATGTTTCAAACATTACAATGATTGTTTATGCACTCATTTGACATTTTTCAGGTATAAATGATTGTTTAATGTGATTATGATATGGATAGTGAATATTTTGCCTTAAATATTGATCTGGTGGATTAAATTAGTAATTTAGAATTTTGGTGAAAATTTGCTGAATTTATGATATTTATGAATATTTTGGAACTAGGAAAAATGTCAAGTAACAAGACAATTAAAAAATGATAGTAGAAATAAATATCAAATGACAGTAGAAACTTTTGATAAGTGACATTAGGATTTAATGACATATGTCATTGAAAATTGGGAGTCAATTGGATTAGAAATTGGAAACAAATAGACTAGTTATTAAAAAGGGTCCAAATGAGACTATAGGAAGGTGACAAGTGTCACTACCACTCAACACTCATCCCACACTATTCTTACATATGAAAGACTAACTTTTTATGGTCTTTCATTCTTTTTTTACGACACATGTTTCTTTTCTTCATCTTTTTCACTCTTGTTCTTCTCCATTCACGGCAAACATCCCACCTCACGACCTTGTTCTCACCCTTTTTCTTGCTATTTCCATCTTGTTTTCTTCTTCATTTTTCATTAAAGGACTTAACCCTACCACCTCCATGATGATGATCAATTGATGCTTAGAAGCTAGGGTTAAGTGTGATTTGAAGATCTTGGACCTAAAACAAGTAAGTAGCATATTTTTCTCTATGATTTGTTAAATGAATCATGTGTAATGATGGTTAGTGATAGATTGATGAGTTAAATGGAGTTGATCATATGCTATAATGTGGTTTGAGAAATGGATGTATAAATGTCTTACTTTTGTATATATATGATGATTATGATTCATAAGATGTGTAGTGATGATTTGAGATAGAATGATCCTTATAATGGATGTTTTTATGCTCTATTTTCTTTGTATTAACTTGGATTGCTTTGGGTGTTATATAGATGAATTAAAATGAGTTTGAAGCTAATGAAAAAGAGTACTATGGTTTCTTGAAATGAGATGAATTAAGGTGATAGTTTAGAAATGGAATAAAGGTGATAATGGTGTAAAACATATGTGCAGAAAATTGATGATGAATGTGTATGTATAAATGTTCTATTTTGATGTCTATAACCAATCATAGAGTATGATTTATTTTTGATTGATATTGAGCTAAAATGGAGATAAGAATGAAGAGAAAATGAAGAGGAAAAACTTAGGTTTAAAAGATGTGTTTAATAATACTCTTGGAGGGGGAAGGAGTAAGGATTTAGTAAACCAGAAAATGATGGTGATATGTCTTGTTATATATATGATTGATGAAACAAATGAGTAGAGTTTTGTGGATTTTAATGCAACTAATATGGTTGTTGAATTATCATGTAATGAAGTTGCATAAATGAATGTGAATACTGGAGAATTTGGTGTAAAATTGATGTTAGTATATATGTGGAAATCGTGGGAATGGTTATTAAGTGGGATATGCTTCTTACATGTCCGTTAGGCAGACTTCATGTCCACTGAGTGGACAGTCTCGGGTTTTCTAGCTTCCCAACTCTGCTCATGTCCATTTGGAGGGACATCATGTCTGCTGGGCAAACATACACTGGACATTTATATAAATGTGAAAATTTGACCCTTTAGACAACAAAATCTCTTCTCGGAGTCTTCACGGAAGTTGTATAAATCGGGGTCCTCTTCGAAAGCATACTTTAATGGCTTTAATCCATCATCCAAAGAGAAAATTATGCCTCTTGTCCCAAAATCATATATATATATATATATAATTGACTTATCAATGCTTTCCTATGATGCATTTAGGCTTGAATGGAGCTTGAAATGTACTTAGTTTGGTTAGGAAATAAGAGATTAAATGCGTGATATGTTTAGGTTGATGATAGAGGTTATAACATAAGAAAAGATTGTTAAACATCAAGTGTTCAAATCTGAAATTTTGGAGATGTTATAAGAATAGAAGTGAACCTATGAAGGTTAATATGATAAAGAAGATGAACGTTGTGTATTAAGTAAAAAAGAATGATAAATTGGATATTTTGTGAACTTATAACATTAGAAAAAGGATTGGAAAACATGTATGTGATAGATATATGATTGAATGATGGACTTAGAATAATCTTGTACAAAGGAGGTGTAAGTCTAAATTCAAATTTAGCTTATATGAATTATGAAGAATGTATGGCCTTGAGATATGAATTAAGTAAACATACCTGGAATAGTCAAATTGAACATGCATTATACATTACACTTATGCATATGTGTACAATTGAATGTTTATATGATGTGCAATTAGTAATATGTGTGCAATGTGTGTATTGCATGAAGTTGATACACAGGGTTAAAAGTCAGTATTGAGGTGTTTTTAGATTATGAAAGCTAACGCTAATATGGAGCGTACTATGAGTTGACCTAGCTGGTCTTACTTTAATTGTTTGTTTTGTTCTAAATTTCTATATTGAATTACTACTGTTGTGAATGTGATTGAGACAATTCATGACATTAATAGTCTGAGGAGTTTGATGAATGTGAATATATAGGAAGTGCTTCATTGAATGTGAATGTGAATGAAATAAGTGATTCTCAATATTATTGTTGAATGCCAGACATCGATCTGATGAAAAATGTGAATTGAATATGAAATTGAAATTAAATGATTGATTGAATATATGTGAATGTGATGCATTTCATTACATGAATGTATGAACAGATAAAGGCTGTTGTGACCAGAGTTGCCACCGAAAAAGAGCTTAAAGCTTAGAAAGAGAAAAAGAGCTTAAAGCTCATAATATGGTAAGAGCCTCTGGCTCACTATGTATAATGAGCCCTGTATTCCCAACGAATAAAGGACAGTTATTAATAAGCCTGATATCCACAATGGATACGGGACAGTTGCAGACACTCAGTTACAACAATAACAATTGGAAGTGAGTCTCATGAGCATTACATATATATTTGATATGTATGTTTTAAATGATCAAAATGAACTGTTTGACTGCTCTGAATGTGAAATGTGAAATAAGTGATCAAAGTGTTAGATGATGTTGTATGATTATTGGTGAAATGATGTGCATTATATGACGACATGAAGTGTATGTGAATTTAAAGTATGAACTGTTGTGTTATGTGATATGAGTGAGCCATCGAGGATGGTCCGCTCACTGAGTTCGCAAAACTCACCAAAATTGCAACGTTGTTTTTCAGGCTCAGAGGAGATCTTCAATTAGACAAATTGGAGTCTAGCCACTACATTCAGATAAAAGATAGAAGTCAGGATTAGTTGGCACCTGCATATGTCTACAATCTCTTTTGTATTTTGAAATTTATTATGTAAATATTGTATAGTGTTCATGTGAATTGTAAAGTGTAATGACTTTATGACTGAAAGTGTTTTGTAAAATGAAATGATCAAATTTAAAATTGAATTGTTCTTAATATGTGTATAAATGATATAGGCTATGATTGATTTTGATTTGTTTAAAACGTATTTGATGCATATGATGCAAGAGAAAATTTTGAATTGAGTTGACTGACTCTATTAATGCACCACCCTCGTGGAATATGTTCTTGAATACTAACGGTATGTTCAGGAATATACCCTATAAGTCTGGGGTGCTACATGTCTAAACTTAATAAATTGGGACCTCACTAGAAGGCAATATCTAACCATCAATACCATGCACTAGGCAGGAATATTATACGATGTAACTTTGATATAATCAAACTAGATAATATTAGGGCTGATGAATAGAGATTGTACACAAGAATTCAATTCCTAGGTGAGGATGTCTCTGTTTACATTTCTTTTGTGTATAGCTTCAATAAAATCTTTCAAAGAAAAGCTCTACGGGATAACCTCAGAAGTAAAAAAGATGCTTGGACTCGCCCTTAGATGGTTTATGGTTACTTTAATTCAACACTGTATAGGTTTAAGGCTGAAGGGAATTGTCATCTAAAGAATTATAATTTTGAATTTCTAGATTATTGAAGGGAAATGTTATCTAAATAATTATAATTTTGACTTTCTAGATTATGTTAACTATTAGAGCTAGTTAATCTAAAAATATGAAGGACACAACATCACATAGTCTAATAAGAAAGCATTGAATTGTTCATTTGTAAAAAACTAGATATGGCCTTCATTAACCTTGATTGATTAATTAAATTCCCAGAGAGTAAGGCCATTTTCAAGGACCCTTTTTTTTCATATAATACCCTTATCATAGTAGAAGGATTGTTCTATAATGCTTATAAGAAATCCCCATTTAGATTTAACGATTTCCTAGTTTAAATGGAAGGTTTTTAAGAGGTTGTCTCTAAAGGTCTGGAACATGAATTCAGAGGTACTATGCAATATATATATGCTTAAAAGGTTAATTATGTTAAAAGGGAACTAAAGAAGCTTAATGTTGTAATGGGGCCTAATATTAAAGAATTGGTGAAGAAGGCAAAAGGGAGGCTAAATGTTACCCAAAAGTTACTAGCAGACAATCTTGGTTATCCCAAACTCTTGCATAAGGAAAAGCTTCATTTAAAAGAATACCTACAGGCAATCCAGACAATCATTAGATAAAAAGCTAGGATGAATTGTATCAAGTAGGGGAAAGAGGTACAAATTTTCTATTTCAATTCTTTAATGTCCAGGAGAAATACTAATATAATCTCTTCGATTACCCTATCAGATGGAAAAGTGGTTAAAATGTAAAACCCCCTTTAAAAAGAAGCAATCAAATATTTTGAAGCTTTGACGGGTAGTGCGGAAGATACCAATTGTACTAAAAACATATTGCAATCTTTCATCTCAAGGAGGATTTTTGAGGAGGAGGCAAATTATTTAACTAGAACTATCTCAGATGTTGAAATAAAAAAATATTTTCTTCCAAATGAATGGGATGAAGGCCCTAGGCCTAGATGGGTTAAATGGACACTTTTACTAGAAGACTTGGAATTTCATAGGGCCATTGGTCATCGATGTTGTCCATAAATTTTTCTCTCGAGGATCTATGCTTAAAGAAATCAATATGACGTTTATATGTTTAGTTCCTATATCTTCCAATTATACCTTCTTTAGAGACTTTAGGCCTATAAAATGCATAAATTTCTTTTATAAGATTATTTCTAAACTCATTGCTAATAGGCTCAAATTTGTTCTAGGTCCCATTATTATGGGAACCCAGAGGCATTTATGAAGAATAGGAAAATTGGTAATAATATCTTGATTGGTTAAAAGTAGCTTAAGGGTTATACAATAAAGATCCCCTTTAAACTACTCTTTTAAAGGGGACTTTCAAAAAGTTTTTAATAAGGTGAGTTAGCCCTTTCTATTTCAATTATTGGAGGTTATGGGATTTCCTAAAAACTATCTATGTTGGATCAAAGCTTGTCTCACTACTGCTTTTTTTGGGTACTGGTAAATGGACAACTTACTGCTATTTTTGAAGTAGGCAGGGGATTGAGACATGGGGATCCTCTCTCACCTTATTTTTTATTATCTATATGGAAGCTTTAACCGATTTGATAGACTTCAGTATAGCTAAGGATTCAAAGTTCAAATTTCATATTAAATGCAAACATATTTCTCTTATTAATTTATATTTTACAGATGAACTTTTTCTCTTTTGTAGAGCCCATTTACCTTCTATAAAATAGCTATTAGACACTCTCCTCCAATTCAAGAATTTATTAGGACTGGAGATGAACCCTAATAAAAGCTTTTTTATCCTTTGCTCTAGTGCTAATAATTTTGTTGACAAGGTTAGTGATCTATCTGGGCTGAAGAGAAAATTCCCTCTCTTGTTGTATCTAGGCCTTCCTATCTACATAAGGAGACTCTCCTTTTGTGAATGCCTCCGTTTGGTAAAGAAATTGTAAAGGAGACTTTCACCATATTTTAATAGAGCTCTTTACCACGGAGGTAAGATTCAATTATTGAAGAATGTGATTAGCTCTCCTCATGTATATTGGAGATTTCATGTGTTCCTACCTAAGGGACTTATCAAATCTATTGAAAAATTGATGAAAAAGTTCCTGTGGTCCTCTTCTGATATTTGGGGATGGTAGTGCTAAAGTTAAGTGATCTAATATTTGTAAGCCTACTAATGAAGGCAAACTAGGTATAATATCTATTAAAAATAGCAATATTGTATTCATGTTGAAAAGACTCTAGAGCATTTTGATGGACAAAGATTCATTTTGGTTAAAATGGATTCATTCATACATATTACAAAGAGAGAGTATATGGGCCCTTCCTTTTAAAACATGTCTCTTACTTTTTCAAACAACTATCAGAACTAAGGGGCACAGTGTCTAGAATCTTCTATATAGTGGGCAACGGTAATTTGACCTCCTTGTGACATGCATAATTGGACTAGGTATTGTCATCTCATCCAATAATAAAAGGCTCCATTTAAAGCCTACTTACTTCCCTAGCTCTTCTCTAGATGATGTCTATCTTTAGCATGGTACGCTTGTATTGGAACTTTCTAATAGAAAGTGTCTGAATAAGATCCAAGAAATATGCCTTATTATCCTTTATTAAGCACAACCACTTCTATAGATAGGTTGCCTTATCTTCTAATACAAAACTCTTGTGTCTTATGCTCACTAGAGGAGAACAGAACCCTTCTATTCTTTGAATACGTTTTTTCAAAAACACCTTATCTAGGGGTTATAAGTTATGTCATTTACAGGGAGTGCCTAACATAATCCCTGAAATCATTCAGTGGATTATTAATTGTAGAAACCTTTAAAAAATGAAGGCTGCTCTCACTTGGATAATCTGGCAAGAAATTTGGGTAGATACTATGGAAAGGAAAGAAGATTAGAGGAAGTCCCTAATGTTGTCACTAATAACATTAGAAAGCAGCTAATTGTTAGGAACTTTACTGTCTCTTATAAACTATACTTCATCAAAGCATGAAAATTCTAAGTTTTATGGTGATGGAAGTATATTGTAGATGATGGAATATAAAGGTGTTTTAGGGGTTTCCTAGTCAAAGTATTAGGACTCCACTTATTCCCAGCTAGGGAAACTTATTCCCCTTCTGGTGCAGTCGCATAAACTAACTAATTAGTTGATAACCTAAGAAATCCATGGTATTCAAGTATTAAGCAAACATAAACATAAACAGTGCTCACTTGATAAAGTCCCATAAAGAGATCAGTTAGCTGAAAAATCTTTATTCTATTATTTTATGCCCTATATCTAATTGATTGGTTGTATTTTAGTGACAAAATAATTTAAAGGCATTCTTTATCTTGTATATGTTTAGATATATATAATAAAGTCCATGAGATAATTATACATTGCAAATGAAATTATACTGAGATCATAATTATGAAATTCATATTGTATTTGTATATTATCCCTAAATTGTTCCTAGTCATTGTTCTATTAAGATTGAACATTAATAGAATGTAAAAAGACTAGCATTCGTTATGTTTTTCCTTACAAAGGAAGTAGTCGATATCATAGACTAAAGTGTGGAGATACTTAAACAAGCATGTGGGTGTTTGTTAGAAAAACAAGTTCATTGAACTAACCCGATATGATCCGTTTGGAACATTACTTGTATGTCTATAAAAATTCTCATTGTGATAATTGTATAAGTAATCCTTTAACTTGAGGTCTCCAAAGTTATCTTGTATAGGAATTACTATGTTTTGATACTACTTATGACCTATTCTAATTATAGGTCATTCAATCGATAGTCATTGGATGTAGTATAAATTATGTAGAGGCAGTAGAGTGATCATAATATGATTTTCACCCTAAGTAATTAGGAATAATGTTTTGTTGTTCTCAATCGGTATTGATGCGAAAAATCCTTACAAATGTTATTAATTGAATCAATAGCTAATGGTAAAGAACTAATATAATTAGACTCAAAATAGAGTAAACATTAATTACATACTCTACGTCAAATTGGAATACTGTATGATGGAATGATTAAATTATAAAGAAAAATCATGCACAAAAAGGTTAATCAAAACTACTTTGACATTCCTAAGTATTTGAATGGTTATGATGTACTACTAGACGTCAAACTTGATTTATTATTATAAATTGTTTAATTAGAGAATTAAAGATAAATTAAAACAACTAGTTTTAATTTATCTAATTTTAATTATGAATTAAAATTGTATTTATGATCATTGCCAACATATTTAGTAACCTGATGGGTCTAACATAAAAAACGAGTTGAAGAGAGCAAATTTTAATCAAGTTGGACTTGATTGTAAATCTTTAGAAACTTTATGATTAAATATGAGATATTTAATAAATAAGAATCACTATGAGATATTATATCTTTTTAGACATAAATAGTATTTAATTAGAATTATTTATAATTCTAATTAAAGTTTAATAGAAAGTAGAACTTAATTTCGATTAAATTACTAAACTGTCCAAGATTTATTACAAAATAGGCTTAAGCTCTAATAGAGCTGGCACTTCTTACTTAACCCTCTCTATAAGGGTAACAGAGTTCTCCCAATCCATTTTGTGGATATCATTAGAGGCTGGGCACTTGTACGACTATGGTAGCTAAGATGGATTGATTTTGGAAACGATTTAAGGGATATGACAAGAATATGATCAAGCTTTGGAAAAATATGATCAAGCTTTGGAATAAGGTATGAATTCAGATTTATGCTTTATTATGATTTAATTGTTAATTATTTTATAGACTTAAAATGATCTTGGTTTTTAGGAAATCAAATTACGAAAAAGTTTCATAATTATTCTGCTGTGTAATGGATCAAATCCTAGCTTGATTTCCTAACAGTGGTATTAGAGCAGACTTTAATTTTATAATTTGATTAAAACATGTTTGATTGTTATTAATTAATTTTGGAATTGAAATCAAAACTGTTGTATGACTAAACAATCTAAAAATTTTGGATTAAGTGCTTTAAAACTCTTTGTTCAATTTAGGATAGAAGAGTTGTAAATTGAGAAACTCAAAAAAACTAGTTTTGAAATATGAAAAAATTCATATTAAACTCCTGAAACCCACGACGTAAAATCTAAAAAATACAATGCATAAGCTCTTATAATCTGGATCTTTGTAGCGTTGAAAATCTAGAAAACACTATGTGAGTGCTGGATAGTTGTTTTGGGTCTTGTGTATTGATATGTCACCTTTTCAAATTAAGATTCATGCTTTATCATGATTTAATTGTTTATCATTTTATAGAATTAAAGTAATCTTGGTTTTTGGGAAATTAAATTACAAAAATTTTGGTAATTATTCAACTGCGTACGAGATTGAATCCCAACTTGACTTCCCAACATATTCCACAATCTAGAGTCTATAAAATTATGTAGACAATATGGGAGAGAACATGCATTAGCTAAGTTTTAAAATTGGATCAAAGTGGAAACAAAGAAGGGTAAGGCTTACCTCAATCGATGGACCTAATATCTGGGGATTAAGATTAACAGAGATAAATTGCCACAGAAGAGCGGCAATCTCTTAGATGATGTTTGTTATCTTGTATGGATTTGGTTTGCATGGATTTCACATGCTGAAACCAAGAAGGGTTGGCTTTTCTTTGGGCTTTTTCCAGAGAGTCGCACTCACTCACGTGTGGTAATAAGTATGCTTAACAAAGATGGGTATGGGTTAGTTGACTTCCATTGTTTGCTATTAATTTTGTGGTCATGATGTTTGAGTGCGATAATGGATATCCTTCCATATGTCTGTTGATGTATTTTCAATATGTATTATTAATATAATCCCATTTTAAATTTTCTTATGAATTATATGTTAGCTCAAGGTTCATATTTAACGATTTTGATGATAACATTAAAATATTTCAAATTTCAAATTGGATTTGTTTCCTTATATATAAACAACGGTATAATTCTTAAAAGAAAATAAAATCATAGAATAATTGCTTTCCTTCTTGCAAAAACCTTCTTTATGAACTTACCTTATTAAAAGATGGTTTATCTGAAAGGATCCTACTTATTATGAAGGTCATATATTAGCCGCATGATTACTGGAAGATTTTGTGGCAAAGATGACATTGAAGTTATTCGAATTTAAATCCATCCAGTTGACTAAGGATGCAAGTGAAGTAACTACTAGTTGAAAGAAAAGCCTTCTTAACAAAGAGCAACTGCTTTTGCGAACACAGATCAGAGTTGCAAACACAAATGAGACTTTTTAAATACAACTATAGCATAAATTCTTTTAAAGTGATATCATTGAAAAATCTCTTGCTCTTTAGAAAGTGAAAATATTTTTGAGAGAGATAAGCGTAGCTCATATCAAGCAAACTTTATTTTCCATTGAGAGCTTATAGAGGCTAGCTAAATACTACAAGTTT
>JAOQMS010051584.1:0-29323 GCA_027563885.1 Erythroxylum longipes | reverse complement strand
AAGAGAGTGAAGTGAGAGAAACGAAAATTAGAAGATAGAAGAGGGAGAGAGTGTCGTTGGAGAGAAAAGAAAGGAGATAAAGAAAGCTAAGCTAGGGTTTGATTTTTCTTAGTCTTAAAAAATGATTTTGAAGTTGTTCAAGAAGGGAAAAAGGAAGAGGAAGGTTAAAGCTTCCTCTAGAGCCAAGAAAATCATTGTTTGGTGAAGATTTAAGGTAAGTTTGATTTTAATCTTTTGGATTTTTAAAAGGGTTTGGTTCAAAGAGCTTAAGAAATGTATGGGTTTAAGAATTCTTGGATCAATTTTAGTGAATATGTCTTGTGGATTCTCCAATTTGAATCCCTATTGAGTGGGAATTTTGTCTTTGATAAAAAAGGAATCAAAGAAGGCAAGAGGAGCTAGAGGAGGAACATCCTTGACCAAGTTTTCAGACAAGGAAATTCAAGGTGGGTAATTTATTTATAGTTATTGTGTAATGAGCAAAATGCCTTATGTGTGTGTTATATGTTAAAATGGTTTGCTTTGAAATATTGTGATGGAAATTGCATTATGATGTATGAAATGTGATAAAAATTGAATTTTGAGTATGATTATGTTATGCCTTGGAAATTGTATCATGGCATTTTGATTAAATGGAAAGAAGAAAAAGCATGAGAATATGAACTTGTGATTGATTGAATTGAGCATGAGATTTGATTGTGTTTGGGAGAGAGAGGAACCATTTTGTAGTCACATGCATGTCGACATAAAGCCTTCTCCTGGCTGCCCACTTGTGGCACACGAGATCTGAAAAGTGGACTCGTTTCATTCACAGAGTACACTTCGGTTTCTTTGTTTTGTTCCACGGAACCCTCGAGCCATTTGTTTTTGCATTTACATTTTGATGTGTTAAGTTTTGATGAAGTTGACTATTATGCTTTGATGTTAAATCACATCCAATATGTTTTATGTGATGACGTATTGAGTTATGAGTTATGAATGTTGAACTTACATTGTTGGGTCAAGACAAGATGGGTATGCTTATATTATTAGATGCATGTATGTTTGATTGTGTGGCTCATCGCCAATGGATATAAATATATTAGCCACTAAGCTGTGTAGCTTAACCCAATATTTTTCCCACTCCTCAGGTGTAGATCGAGAAGATTAGTGATCCTTGTCAAGCATTTGGACCAATTCCAAGATAGTTAGCTTTTGTACAAAGTTAGTGGCTAGACTTTTGGATAGCTTTATTAGCACATTGAACATTGAGCATCCAATGTATTTTGTATATTTGTTAAAAATTGATGTAATGTTGATTTGTAATTAAAGCTATGTATGAACTTCATTTTTATTTGGAAATGAATGAATAATTGAAGAAGTTTCCAATTTGTATGTGCTTAGTCATCTTGTAGTTATACATTTCTTATTTCAAGTCTACCATAGGTGTAGAAATTGTGTTTTGACTTCAAGGGAAAAACTGTACTGATCTATGCTGAATTGGACAATGTTGTCATTTGGGAATTGTAGTTCGTTCTTTTAACTTTCCAATGATATATAGTTTGTAAATTTTGGAGATCAGACTTGAAAGTTATGATTGTTACAAGTTAGTGATATTGCATAGGATGTATGCAGGATATTTTACAGCTTTTCTATTTTGATCTAATAGAATGAGAAAATGTGATGTCTTGAAATGGGAAGAAGTAGTGTCATAAGCACTATGGTTTCTTGAATTGGGAAGAAGTAGCGTGATAGAGATGAAATGAAGTTGATAAATGGGGTTGAACATATGCACAAATTTATGATGATTGTTTATAAGTTGAATGATTGTGTTTTTGGGATGATGATCATACATAGATTATGAATTTATTGTAAATGATGCTGAATTGAAATGGAAGTGAAAATGATGAGGAAAATGAGTTATGAATTATAGATATGCATAAGATGGGTCATAGATAGCTTGTAGGAGTTGGAAATATGAAATTTAACAAGTAACTGTTCGTTAGACGGACTTGATGTCCACTTGGCGGACCTTCTAGGGTCTGAAAATGTCCCCAGACCAGTCCATGTCCATTTGAAGGGACGTATGTCCATTAAGCAGACCTTCTCGGGACAATTTTAAAAATGTGCAAATTTTGACTCTCTAAATAGCAAGAATCTCTCTTCGGGGTCTACACAGAAGTTGTAGAACACAAATTACTCTTCGAAACCATGCTTGAATGACATGATCCGACACCCATGGTGAAAGTTATGCTAATTGTCCCAAATTATATACATATGAAAATTGTGCACCCACCAATGCTTTTCTCTGACATATTTAGGCTTGAATGGAGATTGAAATGTACTTAGTTTGATATGAAAATAAGAGATAAAAATGAGTGATTTGTTTAGGGTGACTGTTGAGGATATAAACCTATGAATGGATTGTCATATATCGAGTATTCATAGAAATTTTGGGATGTTATGAGAAGGAAGATGAGCCTAATTGGCTAATGAGGTTCCATCAAAAGGACCCTACAAGGTAATGTGCTCAAGTATGACTCTGAACGTTGGGCTCTAGAAACGGGGTCCAACACTCTTACCATAGTTTGAGCTTTAAGTTTTTTTTCACTGGCGACTCTGGTCACAACTGCCTTTATATTTCATGTATTCATGTAATGAAATGCACCATGCGTATTCAATCATTATGCTTATTTAGTCACATTCACATCCTCTTTCTTATTCACATTTGTCATCGAACATTGGTCCGGCATTCAACATACAAGTTGAGAATCATTTAGTCAATCAAATTCACATTGAAGGAACACTTCCAGTGTATTATTCATGCATCAAACGCCTCAGACATTGATTGTGCTGAAAATTAGTACATACCCATCATATGACAATTATATACATAATTTAATAAAAAAACAATTAAGTTGAGACCATCTTAGGTTACTCATAGTTTGCTCCAGAAAGCTTATTGCCTTAAAGTCCTAGCAATGTCTGGAAGCAATCGCTCTAAATGTGCCACTATATCATAGAAACACATACATTTACACATTACTATATTGCACATTCTTATGAATACTCAATCATAAGCATATATATATGTGTCATGTATTATGCATGCTCAATGACAAATTCTCGGGTACATTTCCTTAATACACTTTATAATCAATTTATAACACCTTCCAATCATTGTTTAATACATAATACACTTTACTCACCTTAATCCCCTCATTCTACATTAACTAAATTCATTCAAGATCTCATTTAAACCTAAATACCTTATATGGAAACACCCTGACATTGACTAGTTCAAAAATCACTCAAAAACCCACTATTAGCATTAACTATTTTACACGATCGTGATTTTCAGGAAAAATCATGATTGTGCTGAAGCACGATTGTGACAGAAGGTTTTCCTTCTGTGAGGCCACGATCTTGGAAAAGCATGAACGTGCCCTGTAATGATTTCTTTAAAGGTCACGATCGTGTAGAAGCATGATCGTGCCCTGCAATGCTTTTCTTCTTCTTCTTTTTATCTAAATTCAAGACACATTATAACACCAATTTCACACCAAATTTCTAGAATTCTTTACCTCTCACACAACATCATTCAACACCAATTCAAATACCAATTTGATTGCATTAAACTATCAAACCTCTAATCAATTGATTTCTCACCTTCAACTACATATAATCATTGATGCAATCCTATCATTTTCCATAATATCATATTACTAGTATTAAACAATTCATTGCCTACATTCCATCATTTCAAGTTGATAATTTCTTCGTTTATACCTCAATTTCAGTTCAATATCATTTATACACAATTCAAACCTATGATTGATCACAAAACAACAAAATAGAACATTTTCATATACTCTTCCATCATCAATTTTATGCACATTTTCTGCTTCATTAACACCTTCATTTTAACCCTAATTATCACTTTAATTCATCTCATTTTAAAACACCAAAATAATCTCTTTTTCTTAACTCAAAACTCGTAATTTATCATTCCGTATATTATAAAAATGAAACATAACTCCATCTACCTCTTTATCCACACATCATCGTATTTCAAACTCCATTTTTCAAAATCATTCATCTTTTAGATTTTATCTTCAAAATTGCTTCTTACTAAATCAAAATCACTCATACATGAACCTACAAAAATTAAAACATAATCTCTTTATTATTAATATTACCATGTTAACACCAAACAAAAATCAATTTCATGATCATAATCAAATCTCAAATTTACTCATCATAATGTTTCATTTAACACTACCCATAAATATTAAAGCATAACTTACTTGATAAAAATCCAAGTTCTTCAAAATCACCAAGACACCATAATCCTCCATGCTCACGATCATCACCTTTCTAGGGTGGTTTAGGTTAGGTTTTTTTTAGACAGATGAAGAAGGCAACAAGACGAAAGTAGCAAAAGATAGATAAAAGCAAGGTGTAACGTTGATGAAGGTGGAGAAGGATAAAAGAAGAAGATCATGAAGTGATGTGATAGACCAAGATAAGAATAATGAATAATGTGAAAGATCAGTTAAAAAGAAGTTTGTATTTCACTTAGAGAGATGCCACATGTCCCATTCCTATAGGTTTACTCAAGGTTCTTTTATTTAACTAGTCCACTTAACTCCAAATTTCAAATCCAATTGTCTTCCAAATTTTAATAACAAATGTCAATAATTCCTTAGGTCATTTATCAAAAATTTCCACTGTCATTTGACTCTTATTTCTACTACCATTTATCAATTATCATGCCACTTGGCATTTTTCCTAGTCCAAAAATACCCCAAATTTTAGAAAATTTTCTAAAATTCTCTAAAAATTCTAAATCAATACTTGTACACGCCAATTTAATTTTCAATACATAAAAACCACAATTCATATCAGAAATCACATTTATAAATCAATTATAATTGGAAAATGTCAATGAATGCATATACCATCATTTTAATGTGTAAATAATCAATTTAACATGTATGCGTACTAAATGATGCATGAGCATGAAATGCACTTCTTAACTTCTCGGTAATATTTCTCACATATAATATTCTAGGGTTGGATAATGGGATGTTACAACGAGACTATAAGAAGTTCTTCTTATAGGTTTTTGGAAAGTTTTCCTATAAGCCCATAAGGCAGCGTCTAGCTTTATTTCTCAATCCTTCCTATAGTTATTCATCGTCTTTTCCAAAATTCTTTTCATCTCTTGATTGATGACTTCCACTTAGCCACTAGTCTACGGATGGTAAGGTGTAGCAACTCGGTGGTGCACTCCATATCTTTTTAAGAGTGCATCGAAAGATCTATTGCAGAAATGTGTGTCTCCATCACTTATTATCGTACGTGGCACTCCAAACTAGTTGAATAATCATTTAATGAACTTTTGCACTACCTTCCCATCATTGGTTGGAGATGCTACTGCTTCAAACCAATGCTAAACATAATCCACTCCACTAGAATGTACATATTTCCTATTGAAGATGGGAAAGGACCCATAATATCGATGCCCCATACATCGAAGACTTCCACTTCTAAAATGTTGGATAAAGGCATCTCATCTCTTTTGAAGATGTTACCTATTCTCTGGCATCGATCACATTGTGCTAGGAAGGTCTGAGCATCCTTAAACAATTATGGCTAATAAAATCCACTCTCAAGTATCCAAGGCATGGTTTTGTTGGCTCCATAATGCCCAACATATTGACCTTCATGACATTGCTGTAGGATGTCTAGCATTTCTTCCTCTGTAACACATTGTTACATTAACCCATTATCACATGCTCTATATAAAATTGGTTCATCCCATACAATCATACAAGAATTCCTTCCTTTGTTGATAAGATAGATTTGACGAAAGCTTACCACTAGCAACATAATTTATGATATCGACAAACCATGTTGTAGTCAAACTCTTGAGTAACATCAGGGTTTCATCAAGGAAATTATCGTTAATATCATCGCTTGACTTGCATTCCCCTCCTTTTAGTCTGGATAAGTGTTCTACCACCACATTTACTGCTCCCTTTTTATATCTCATCTCTATATCAAATTCTTATAAAAGTAACACCCATCGAATGAGCCATAGTTTTGCATCTTTTTTTGTTGAAAAGGTATTTTAATGCCACGTGATCAATGAATACAATTACCTTTAAACCTAAAAGTATTGTTGAAACTTATCACACGCGTACACTACTACAAGTAGTTCCTTCTCTGTAATGGTGTAATTTAGCTTAGGTCTTGTAAGGGTCTTACTGGCATAGTAAATCACATGCAACCTCTTATCTTTCCTTTGGCCCATTACACAACCTATGGCTTGGTTTATTGCATCATACATAACTTCGAGTGGAAGTATCTAGTTCGGTGATGATAGAATTGGTGCTGATAGTAATGCCTACTTTAGTTTGTTAGATGTAGACATACACTTGTCATCAAAAGAGAAGGGCACATCCTTGACTAAAAGGTTTGTCAAAGGTCTTATGATTTGCGAAAATTCTTTGATGAATCAACTGTAAAATCCTGCATGACGTAAAAATCCTCCCACACTTTTTATATTGCTTGGCGGTGGAAGTTTCTTTATCACTTTTGTGTTAGCTCTGTCAACTTCGAATCCTTGGTGTGAGATTTTACGCCCTAGCACTATTACCTCTTGCACCATAAAATGACATTTCTGTCAATTCATCACCTAGTGTGACTCTTCAAATCTTTGAATAACTCTGTCCAAATTAGTTAAACAAAATTTGAAAGAATCTCTAAAGACTGAAAAATCATCCACGAACACCTCCATTATATCTTCTATCATGTCGGTGAATATAGACATCATACATCTTTGAAATAAAGCCGGGGCATTGCATATTTTGAAAGGCATTCGTCTGTATGGAAGGTACTATATAGGTAAGTGAATGTATTTTTTCCTGATCATTAGGGTAGATAAAGATCTGATTATATCCCAAATATCCATCTAGGAAGCAATAAAATGAATAACCAGTTACCCTTTCTATCATTTGGTCTATGAACGGAAGAAGAAAATGATCTTTCTTAGTCACTGTGTTGAGTTTGTGATAATCTATTCATACTCTCCATTCTATGATCGTTCTTGTTGAAATTACTTCTCCACTATCACTTTCTATTACCATCATTCCACTCTTCTTAGGTACACATTGTACTAGACTAATCTTTGCACTATTGGAGATAGGATAAATTATCCCTGACCACCTCCTTCATATTAGGATTCAGCCTTCGTTGATGCTCCCTCACCATTATATATCCTTCCTTTAGGTTTATTCGATGTGTGAAAACATTTGGGCTTATGCCTCGAATATCAGCAATCTACCATCCGATGGCTTTCATTTTCTTTCTAACAATTTCCACCACCTTACTTTCTTGTATTTTATTCAATTGATTGGAGATTATTATTGGTAACATTTAATCTTCATCTAGAAAGGTATATCGGAGATGTGCAGGTACAGGTTTATGCTCTAATGTTAGTGATTTTTCTATAGATGGTGGTATGGGTGGTTCGGTTCGAACCAATTTATCTTGGTGCATTTGAACATCTGATTACTCTGTCTCATCGTCTTTTTTAGATTCAAGTTTTTGATATCCATTTTCTTTATCCACTTTTACTTTTGCGATGCAACTCTCAACTTGTTCTTGAACATATTGATTCATAATGTCAACCTTCATGCATACGCTACTCGTTATTGGATTCTTTAAGGCCTTGTTCATATTAAATTCAATCTAATCCTTGCCTATTCGAAGTGTTAATTTCCCTTCATGAACGTCAATTATGACTTTCCCTGTATTCATAAATGGTCGACCTAGGATCACTGGATAGTTCTTATCTTCTTCAAAATTAAGAACCACAAAATCTATATGAATAATTAACTTCCTACTTGCATCAGAGCGTCTTCCACTTTTCCAAATGGTCTTTTAATGGATTAATTAGCCAACAAAATTAACATTGATGTTAGCTTGACCTCACCCAATTCAAACTTCTTGAATATCGATAAAAGCATAATATTAATGCTTATTCCTAAATCACACAAACACTTTGTAAATTCAAATTCACCAACCACATAGGGTATTGTGAAACTCCCTAGATATTTCAATTTAGATGGCATCTGGCTAGTGACTATAGAACTATAGGTGCTAGTTAGAGCTACTGCCTGATTATCTTCCAAAGTACGCTTCTTTGATAATATGTCCTTTAAAATTTTTGCATATTTAGGCATGTGTTCCAACGCCTTTACAAAGGAGAGATTTATCTATAGTATCTTTAATTTCTCAATGAATTTTGCAAATTGTGCATCTAACTTGTTCTTTTGTAATAGTTGAGGAAAAGGGATTTTGGGTTAATATGGTGGAGGTGCGACATAAGAAGGGTATTTTCTCATATTCACTTCTTTCTCCTTTTCTTGATCTTTCTCAATAGGATGGATAGGCTCCTCTATTGTCTTTGTGGGTGGTTTATGTTCCTTTCCACTTCGAAGTGTAATAGCCTTTATTTGTTCCCTTGGTTTTGTTCCTGAATTGCTAGGAAGACTTCGCAAATTCTACGTAAAGAAAGCGTTTTACAATTGGTGTACTTAGACCTCTAAGTTATAGATTTAAAGACATATTTCTTTGTTACTTGTTCAAATTTCCATTCCAACTTTTCTTGTGCATCATCTAAAGTTCCAAGCTTATCTAAAATCCTATCCAACTCCATTAAGGTTGGTTTATATTGTTAGAAGTCTAATTGTCCCTAACGTCTGAACTGTTCTCCAACATTATTCATCCAAGAGAAGTTAGGTTGTTTCTTCCACCCAGGATTATAGGTGTTAGAGTAAGGATTGTTTCCCACGCCTCGTCCATATTAAGCTCCCATATAATTCACTTACTTTAGATCACGTTCCTTCATTAAGAAACAGTCCACATATCATGGTCCATTTGTCCACAGAGTTCACACTTAAATTGCACGACCTTCACTGGAGCTAAGGACGAAGCTTTCATGTTGTTGATCTGTCGAGTCAAGTTATCAATTTTAGCATGCATTTCTATCATTTAATAAACAACTACAATTCCTTTTTGTTCACGGAATGTAACAGTTTGTCTACTCATTTGTTCGTTCATAGGCAGCTATTACTCACCATCTCCTCTATTAGCTCTTCCATTTCATCAACCGTCTTTCTCATCAGTGATCCTCCTGAAGCTACATCAATCGTGCCTCTCATATATAGGTTTACTCCATTATAGAATGTTTGCAATAAGAATTCCTTGGGTAAGTTATGGTGTAGGCATTTTCGTTACAAATCTTTGTATCTTTCCCACACCTAATAGATCAATTCCCCATCACTTTGCTAGAAGTTAGTAATTTCCTTAATGATCTTTGTGATCTTAGTCAGGGAAATATTTGTTTGAGAAGCCACGAACTAGCTGATCCCAAGTTGTGACATTGGCTAGGTTGAGGGAATGATACCAAGCCTTTACGCTATCTCTGAGGTAAAGGGAAAGAGCCTAATTCTAACTGCATCTTCTCACAACTGATGGTACCTAAAGGCATCATAAATTTCACGGAAGTTCACTATATGTGCGTTGGGATCTTCATTCGTTAGACCATAAAACTACAGGTTCTGTTAAAGCATGTTTAGGAGGGTTGGTTTGATTTCAAATGATGCTGCTTGTATGGGTGGCCTAGCTAATCCTTGGTTAGCCATATTGAACCCTGGTCTCATAAAGTCCTTAAAGGTCCGTTGTTGACATCCTTGGTTTGCTCTGTGGTCAAAATCTTACTGAAATTCCTCAGCCATTGTTGATTATGTGATTTCTTCTTCTTCGTTATGCGCAGCTTTCCTAATGGTTTGTTCTAGTTGAGTGATGTCTAAATCTAAGGTTACAGTTGCATGACTCAAACTTCTCATGACTGTTGTGTTCATGCAAAAGCATGATTTCAGAAGTAGGAAGAAAGAATGAAAAATGAAAAATGAAAAACTAACTAAATGCCTTAAATTATAGAGCTAAACTAAGTGCCTCCCCGACAACGACACCAAAAAAATTGATCGTGTTTTTTCAATGTATGTAAATTCTAATTAATAAACTCGATAATTTGTAAGCATACAGGTCTTTCGCTTAGTACCTAAGATGTCAATCCCACGAGGAGGGATAATCTAAGGCTAAAATAATTCGCAGTAATTCAAAATGTAACAAAACTAAAGCAAGAATTTAATTCAATCATGCAACTCAATTCTAAGAATCAATTACAAAAATATTAACAAAATAGCAGTTGCAACCCACACTTAAGAATCAACCTAAAGGAGCTATCAATTGAGAGAAAGGAGAAAACCTATCTTTAACACTAATCTAATCGATTATGAATTATCGAATTATTGGTCCTAAATGACCCTAGGGTTAATTACTCTCTCTCGAGTTATAACCATTAACCCTAATTAGATTATGGAAAACTACAATTTCTCAATTAATAATCTATGTAAAACCCTAAGTAGATCTGAAGTTGTCCAATAAACTATCATGAACTTATATGAGATCTCTCTTGATATAATTACCGATTTGATTAATTTCTCGTTCTTATTAAATCACCTAACTCTCGTTAGCCCAATTTAATTATTTTTCTTTTGATTCACTCTCTCAATCTATTATCAAATTATGAAATCATAGAAATCAATCACAATAAATCCAATAAACATAAAACAATTAGATTTTATTAAATCAAAGATTAAAAAAAACCTGAAGGTGAGTATAGAATATCTCAACATTCACAAATCCTATGATCAAACTGCTATCCCCAATTCTATACAATAATAAAAGTAGAAAATAACAGGAAATACGATCTTAGATGGAGACAAGAGGCAACAACGTTGAGAAACTCCAAATCCAAGAAGTACGTCGATGGCGACTTCTTCTCCACTTCTCTCTTCCTTCTTTTCTTTCTCAATCTTTCAACAATCCTCTATAGGGTTTTCTCTAAAAAGTGGTTGTTACAAAAGCTCCTATCTTCTTTTGTCTCATTCTTTATATATCTTTTGTGTTTTGGGTAGCCCTAAGGTTTTTTCAAGGTCTGAAAGGTCCAAAAACTCCCTTGAAACTTGACGTTTTTGAGTGTTTGTGTGTCTGCCCGATGAAGGTCACGACTGTGGCCTTACATGCCATGATTGTGGGCCATATCTGAGTCTTCTATCACGATCGTGGCAAGTAGGCCACAATCATTGGTCGTATCCTAGGCTTCTATCACGATCGTGTCATATGGGCCACGATCGTGGGCTGACTCAAGTGCTTTTATCACGTTCGTGACCTTTTGTACCATGATCATGGGTCATTGTTTTGGCCCGAGTGTCTCTAAAACTTCTCTGTTCTTTGATGTTGACCTTGAAACACTAACAAACACACAAGGTACCTAAAAAACATAATAATTAAGCTCAAAGGCTTGTATTAACCCATAAAAACACTTAAACACAATCAATTAACAAACTAACACAATTCTATCCTAAACACATACTAAACGATTAAGTTAGAAATTAAATGCATATCAAACTAAGTCCTAAAACATGATGCAATTCACACTTATCAAATTTTAGCCAAAAACTATTATTGCCTATTTTTATGACAATATTTGCTAGTTTGTCGCTAAATTTCGTTGGCAAAATTGATAGTAACATTTCATCCTCTTTTAACCATAGATTTTTTATTTTGTCGCTAATTTATGACAAAATTTTTCTGTCAATATTTTGTAATTTTCTTGTAGTGAATAGAGTTGCATTGAAAGGACCTATGTATACTTTTAAACAAATCTTGGAATATATTGTGTCTTAAATTTCATTCAATTCAACTTTTTTATTATCCCAACCATACTATACCTAAGCCCATTACAACCCTATAAAGACCTTTTGATTTTTGTTTATACATAAGTGGTAGAGATATGATTTTAATGCAAGCCTATGATACTATGCATTGATTAAGAATTTTGATGCTTTTCACCCTAGACACTTGAGCATATTGAATGAAATCTTGTGAGGGTGTAAAGAGATATGATTTTGATTTCAATGTGATTTTTTATGTGATTATTCACTACAAGAATACAAGGCAATCTGCAACGTTTATAAAACGTCACAGAATATCCTAAAACGTCACAGAACCAAATTTGCAACGTCTTAAAAACATCACAAGAAACTTCGCGGATTGTGGTGTAGACAAAAGGATTCTGCGACATTTTATGTAAAACGTCACGGAATATATCAACATTCGGCAACGTTTATAAAAATGTCACTAAAATGTTGGTCTTTCATAATGTCGCGGAAAGGCACATTCTACGTCGAAGAAGGAAACGTCACAGAAAGACACATTCCACGACATTTCCTGAAACGTCGCAGAAGTGACATTCTGTGACGATTTTGGAACGTCGCAAAATGTGGGCTTCCGTGACGTTTTAGAAAAACGTCGCAAATTGTTGCCAATTCTGCGACGTTTAGCAGAACGTCGCAAAATGCCATTTTCTTCTTGTTTTAATTTTTATCCGAAAATAAATTTAATATAATAATTTGCCAATTTTAATATTATTTTTTAAATCTTATTTATTTAATAAATATTCAATATTATTTATGAATTTTATTTATTTAATAATTCTTAAATTTTTTAGTATATCATTAATTTTAACAATAATGTATGTATCACAAGAATTTCATAAGTGCAGACAATGTATTATTTAATTGCAATTCCCAAACATTTCATAATACATTAATTAATATAAAAATTATGTCATAAGTGTCTAAGATATCAATATGAGCACATATATCTAATCTAAATGAACATTATGTGTAGTACATAAAAGTTCTAAGAGTTTTTTTGTTGTTCAAATTCAATTCTTCGTTGCTCGACTTCAGTAGTAAATCGATCTTGCATTTGTTTAACTTTTTTAGTCAATTCATCGACTTGAGACTGTAACTCTTGATTAACCTTCTTGGACTCCTCTAGTTAGTCTCGAAGTCTCTTTCTGACTGAAGTCTTCCCTTGTGGTCAAGGCCCAACTCCCATGCCAACAACATAATCACATCTAGTGCACAAGACTTTGTCGTACACTTCATCCACTGTCATTGGATGACCTTGTCCTATTGAATCTGCCAATTGCTTGCATATTAATTCCTAAAAAATTAAGAATTCATTAGATACACAGTCTTATTTAAGAAATATTTGTAAATGAACTATGTACTCACCAATTTTTCTTTGCATTTGGTAGTTGTCCATTGACCTTTTATTTCATCATAATGAGTGTGATACCATAGATTCATCTGGTCACACTCTTCTCCATCTTTGTCACTCTGTTGTATTGAAATATATTATTAGTAATATTTATTATAAAATTTGAAATTTCAATCAAAGTAAAATATAATTAAAAAGATAATAACTTACAATCTCATGCATATCGCTACAAAGGCCTTGGAGTTGAAGTTTGGTCGACATTTGATCTGACTCCTAGCCAATTTGGCTTTTTGAATTTTTTCCTAACCATAAACATAACAAAATCTATTATAACATCTATAAATCACAATTCATAAATACAAAAATATAATCAGTTGTCAAAAAAGTTGTGAAATTAAGTTTTGTGATCAAATTAACTAACCTTTGTAGTTGATTGGTCCCAATATTTGCATAAATCCATCCACTCTGCCACTGTGACATTTTGCGGCTTAACATCCTTTTCGTGCTTGGTAAAATGTTTTTTAAATGAAATCTTTTATCTTTAGATCTTAAAGAAAGAAACTTCTTGACAGCAGCATGCACTTCGTCGTCTATCCTCATTCCCTTGGCGTCCAACCTTTGCTGCAAAAATTTATAAATTATTGTCCAAAGCTTTAGGCATATATAAAACACGTACATATTAGATAGTTTTATAATACTTACGTCTAACTTATCAAATGCAATGTCAAACTCCTCATTGGTTATTTTTTCCATTTTGTTCTTATAGGTAAGGAAGTTCAGGACACCACACCAATCTTACTCAATAATTTGGCAAACTGTACGGAGTTGGTTGGTTGTCCTTCAGTGAGGGAGATCTCTATCTCCAATCTCTTACATATCGCCTTATAAATCTTCGCCAATCTGTGTCCTTTTTTGACACCCCTTGTCTTTTTCGGATCAGTCGTGGATCCTAAAATATAGCAAGGAATATTTGACAATAAAAATATAACATACTCTTAATTGGTTAGATATAAAAAAATTATTAAACTTGTATGTTTAACCAATGTGATGTGAAAGATTATACCTGCCACTAATTTTGGAACTGATTAAAAAAGAGGACTTTTATGAGATGGTTTACAAAAATTAAGAATAGGAAGCAGAATCCCTCCTCAATTCAATATTACACACCTATTTCATTTTGTAACCCAATCTATCAGGTGATCTCCAAACTTCTTTTAAGTGGACTAAAGTATGCATTAAAGACCCTTATTAATCAAACTCAAGGTGCTTTCATTGTAGGAAGACTAATTAGAGATAATATGACACTAGTTCAGGATTTGATGAAGGGCTATTCATTTAAAGATCTCTTGAAAGTTTTATAGAAAGATAATTCATTGATAATAGTGAGCTAAAAATTCCTAATAGCAAAGACTAAAAAGAAAGAGAGAAGAGTATTCACCTCTAAGATATCAGCAGATGTTATGCCAGAATCTATGAATTGACCCTTAAGAAGATCAAACTTCTCAGGTGTGAGCTTGTTCAGTATCCCGTATGAGAAGCAGCAATTGAACTTGTTAAAATGATACTACTAATGTATAAAATTCAAAAACATCTAATTATTTTTAGAATTCGACAAAAATTGATTTAAATAATTTCATGAATTAGAGCAGTAGCATTAAGAAACCATGTATTGCTACAAGAAAAAGATGGTTAAAAAGAGGGATTTCAGATATAATTTTTATATGTTGTTTTAGCCCCTTAAATTAGAAAATTGTGATCATACAACCTAATAAATCACATCTAGAATTTGTACACTAAAACAACATATAAGTTACTAGTTTCATCTCATTAAACTTCAAAGATTGTATTCTATAGAAATCCTTTTAATAACCCAACACGTGAGTTGTCATTAATCATGTCTTTGGAACTTAAAACAAGCTAAAATCATGTTGGAACATAAAAAAATCAGAACTGAATCCACAACTATAAAAAAAATGCAAACAACGCAAATTCAACTTCTTTGAACATTCATTGGTACTCCTTTCATGTTAAATTTAATCTCATAATCATTTACTTGAATTTCATAGCATATTAATCTCATAATCTTTAACTGAATCTCATAATCTCTCTACCTATGAGGTTATTGTTAATAAGGATATCAACTTTTTAAAAGAAAATTAATAAAGGCAAAAAGAAGACAATAATATTTTACAAAGAAGTTTTAAAATGGTAAGAAGAAGGCATTTATCAAAGTAACACTATAATAATATATTTAAGTACTATTTGAGTCCGAATACATTTATCAAAGTAACACTACGATAATATATTTAAGTACTAGTTGAGTCTAAAGCTCTAAAAGTTCATTGATCTAATTGCATAAAAGACCGCCAAATTGGTACTTAAATTAAATTAAATTAAATATATTTAAGTACTAGTTGAGTCTAAAGCTCTAAAAGCTCATTGACCTAATTGCATAAACGTCGCAGATTGTATTAATTTTTTTAATGATTTTTTTATATGCAGTGAGTAGAGATAGAGGAGGAGTTAATAGATCCAAAGGCATTAATATGGAAAGTAAGAAAGCTAACTATTTCCATCAAGTCAGGAAAGTTGTGAAAGCAAAGATCTTTCTAAAAGATTGATCGCTTTTCTTATAAGAAACTATACAGTATGTAATTTACAAATTTACTATGTTAAGTTCAAAAAGTAATGTCTCTTCTACTATTTTATTAATTGTTCAAGTAATAAATATTGCATGGGACATATACTACCAATTGCTATTGAATGATCCAAATGGAAGGCTTTTCTTTTCTTTTACCTACTTTAGGCTTAGTTCACTTATGATGGAGAGACAAAACTTCATAGAATTTGAGAATTTTGTCAAAAGAATGCATGGTAAAGCAATTACTTTATGGAATTGGTGTTGGAAAACATCTTGACATCCTACATATGCTATATGTCTGCCCCCAATTATCTAGGTTCTACATTTTTGCTTTGATCGACTAAGTTAAAAGAATGAAAGGGACAATTCTTTTTTTACCATGCATAAGCCCTTTTTTTTTGGTTACTTTACTGTGCATAGATACACTTAAATAGTTCCTCATCTATTTATTATGATAAGATAATAAAAATTTAATGTTTATTTAACAATGTAAAGGTTTTGCAATTTATGTATTCTATAATGAAGGTTATCTAGATTTCATCTTTGTGGAAAGGATAAGAGACTAATTTTAATCAAAATTTCAACCTCATTTCATATTTTGGATAGTTTAGTTGACATGTTAAATTTTTATTTCCAAGGGAAAAAGTTCTTGATATTTAAGTGTAGAGGGTGATAGGAATGCAATCTAAAATATGTATCACCTATATATTATGTTACAAAACAAGAAATTGTGTTTGATAAGTTTAATGCAACAATATTTGTAAATGAAATCATCAATACAATGTAGTTAGGTTTCCGAAAATCAAGCTCCTTTTATGCTCATTTGTTAACTTAGTAAATATTGTTAAAGTGGTCAAATCTTTAATTTGATTAACGTATAATCAGGAATTAAAAACCATTAGCCTATTATTAGATGAATTGTGTATCTTTTCTTCCTTAAGTCTTTTTCATACTGCGTAGATGCAACAGGTCTTGTAGGATTAATTAGTGTACAAGATACTTTTAATTTGTATACAAAAATATATATCAAAATCCAATTGGTCATTAAATAATTATATATCTATAGGTTGATTACATGTTGAAAATATCTATATGATAAGCTTCTTGAAGACCATTTTTCTTGATTCTCAACTTTTAATAAAGAAGAGGAGAATTGAATAAGTCAAAAGAATGAGCCCAGGAAAGAAGGTGATGAAAAAGATTCAGATAAAACACAATTTGCCAGTAATCTATAAGTATACATCGGTAAGATTCTTAAAAGAAAACTAAGGGAGTGATAAAGTAGATAATAAAATTTCATGAATGAACTGAATGTACTCGAAAAAGAACATGGTAAAAAGATTCAAAGAATGAGGAAACAAAACACAATTTGGATAGGGAAAGCAGTATGGGAAAGGACAGAAAATTCAGTTTCAAAACAGAGCTAACCTGATCTAGAAATTTACAATTCTTAACCAACCCATCTCTAGTAATAGGAGGGGACATATATTACTTAGCTATTCGATTGCCTAGAGTTCTCATTTCAGTGTTAAACACTTAAAGATCCTACATTTAAGTCTGACGAAAATACATTAAAGAGATAGAGAGAGACAAAAATACCTTCACAAAATACGCCGGAGAAGACGACCACAATGGCTAGAGATACAGCAGCTCAACGGAGCTGTATCTATGGAGAACACACACACGATGGATGACGGAGCAATCTGGAGGAGGAAGAACGATGGCACTGTGGAGAAGGAAACAACATGCAGGTTGGGGGGGGAGGGGAAGGGAGTCAGTTTTACCAAAACCAAAACGACATCGTTTGGTTTTAAACAAAACAACATCGTTTTGCACATGGGAGGAGAACATTTTCAGAACACTTTCTGCGACGTTTTATTCAACAAAACGTCACGGTTTCTATTTTGTGACGTTTCATTGTTAAAAGGTCACAAAAAGTCTTAATCTCCTATGCATGATTAAGGGAAATGATTGGTTAGTTGTCTTACTAAAATTAACAGTTAGGCTCTAAATCAATTCGAATAATAAACTAATGTAACTTTTGTATTCAAGAAGTTATTATTCAGATTAATTATAGAAACCCGACTCTTAATTACCACTTAAATTAATATATTTATAATTTTTAACCTAAGTGTCTATAGTTTTCGTTCCATATTAAACTTCTCATCTCGGTCCTTCGTTTAATACCAAAATGATGCAAAGTTTGATTATACTATTATATCCATTCAGTTCAGAAACTATAGCAAACATGAGACAACATAATCCCTCAATCATGCATATTTGACTAAAATTGCTACATTAATCCTCATAAAAAAGAGATAAGCCCATCATAGTAAAAACACGGTTCATCATCTCCATACACTTCAATTGCATGTTACTGTTAACTGAAAAATGTAAAAGTGATGAACAGAATGAATACTAAAGATGAACTATCAAGTGAAAACAAATAACAGTCAGTTAAGCTAACAAGCAATAAGTTTAGTAAGTAAACAAGAAACTAAGCAACAGATGAAGCATATAATGAGCAAGGAAGGATCAGATGAGGGAGAGTGGTTGGTCTCCTGCCCCTCTTAAGCTTCCTGCATTAGTTCTCACCTTTTGCTTCATATTGTTCTCACCCAACTAAATGGTTACTCAAGTTCAATGGATTCATGTCCAGCTCTTGCTTTCAAACTCTATCCCTAGCTTCCACCTCTCTGCTATGTTTCTCTCTGCTTCACTGACTCACTCTGTTTCTCTCTTCTTGCTCTATCTCTCTGTGCCTCCTGAATGTGTCTATCCATGTATAAAATGAAGAATGAAGAGTCGAATGAAAGATTCCCCATTCGTTGCCACCCTCTCCTACTATTTGTGGTATGCTCCTAGGTCTAGGGTTTCATACCCTCAACCTCTACAGTTGCCACATAATAACTAAAACAATTATGGGAAAATGAAGGGGGTTAGGACTGTGATTTTTAAGTCACATCCATGTGTAAGTAACGGCTATGCCATGTTGTGACTTACACATGCACGGCTATGTATGTAAGTCACGATTGTGACTTGCATATGCATGACTGTGTATGTAAGTTTGACTTACATGCATAATTCTTCTTGTTTAGTTTATGCCATATTCACAAAGTAATACGATTAAGATTCATGTAGCATCCACACCAATTTCTCTCAATCTATCTCACATTTGGATCAAAACATAATGATTTGTAACCAAAATCAAGATATGAAGGCAATTAAAAGCAATAGAAACTAGACACAACACTATTTATCTAAAACCAAAATTTAGAAATTAAGGATCAGTGGAGATCATTCCTAAAGATTAATACAAATGTTAAGACTAGAGAGACCAAATTTAATCCTATTTTAAAAGTTTGATATGGAATGAAATGCAAACTTGATTTTGGTTTGACAGTTAGTGCAACTGATAGGTGTGCATTAGTATATATTTTTCTAGGTAATTGGCATGTGTTTTCTTGCATATTTTGATGCTAATTTAGGTAAGAATTGACTATTTTTATGTAGGTAGGAAGATTGAGCAACTTAGAGATTGAGTTAGAGATCAAAGAAAAAAATAAAAGAGGAAGTTTTCTGTGGCCAATTCCTACGGTCGTGGGAATTACAATCTGAGACACTACACAGGCTTTATTAAACTTAGGGTTTTTGGACTATTAAAGCATAATTAAGCCTCCATCTAAAGGGGGAGACGAAATACTTCTGTAAAAACACCATCCTTGAGTGAAGAACACATGTTTGGAGCTTTGAGGAAGGATTGAAGTCAAGGATCATCATCAAGATTGGCGAAAATAGCACATTAATACCAAAATTTCCAGATTTTGGCAAAGAAGAGAAGGAATCCCTTTATTCAATTTTCTATCAATTTTACTTCTTCTATTCTTTGCAAAATGGTTTATTTGAATGTTGATGATGTTATGGATACCATGTTAGAATGATTTAGTTTTAGGGATAGCTTTTGAACTATTTTATTAGAACTCTTATTTTATTGAATTGAATGAAGTTGTCTTTGATGATTAGTAATTTTATTTGTTATCTTGCAATAAATTGAGAGAGTGAGTGAGATTAGTTGTGTAGGATTGCACAACAAGAGTTGGAGACCTATAGACTTACAATCATCACATTAATTGATTAGTTATAAGAGAGATCTTGACGAAGTCAGTTGATCACCCATAGGATAGTTTAATAACTAGTTGAACTGGTAGATTCATTGGGTAGCTTGAGAGATCGTCTAATTGATTCCCTTTTAATTCGATTAGGGACAATTAGTTACACATTGAGAGAGGGTAATTAATACATTTATAAATCTTAGGTGAGATGTAATTTTATTAATAAAATAGGAGGGAGACGAAATAGAGAAAAAAGTAATCTCTAGTCTTTAGATTCTTGAATTCAAATTTTGTGCACGTTGGTATCGTTTATTGCTTTTTGTTAGTCTTTTAATTTTAATTTATTTTTCAAATTATTTGAATTAAACAATTTTGTTTCTTAAATAAAGTTTTGTCTAAATTAAGTGGTGTCTAGGCATCAATCCCTAGAGGATTGGTATATTCTCTTTTTAACTATAAGTCACGACCCGTTCATTTACAATTTTTGATTGTAGAATGAGTAGATTGTATTACAAAATTACACTCAACAAGTTTTTGGCGTTGTTGCCAGGGATTGATTGTTTAGCATCTTGTTTAATTTAGGTTACTTTGATTTAAGAGTTTTTGATACTTTTCCTTATGTAATTGCAGGTGTATGAACACAAGGAGCACACGAAGAACGAAAGAATTGAGCGAAGACAATTTCTCGACATCAAGAGACATGAAAAAGAATTACGACGGGTAAAGTGTTTTAACTTTTCACAACAAGATATAGCTGAAGAAGGAGAACAAGGAGGATTGGAGAGGACTCTGATGGATTTTATGAGGCTAGGATTTAGTCCTCAAGGAGTGGCGAGACAAGTGGTCTAAGCAAATAATTTTGAGATAAAGCCGGCGCTACTCAACATTTTACAAAATAGTGTGTAGTTCTACGGGCTATCCAACAAGGATCTGAATGCACACATTGAAAATTTCTTAGAGATCTGTGACACATTTTGATTTAACGGAATGTCCAACGATGCAGTGAAGCTGAGACTATTTTCATTCATGTTGAAGGATGGGCTAAAGCGTGGTACAACTTATTGAATTCAGGCCAGATTATAACTTAGAAGCAGCTTGACCAAGCATTCCTCACCAAGTATTTACCATTAACAAAGACGATGAGGATTATCAAGGAGATTACAAATTTCTAGCAAAACGATGGAGAATCTCTCTATGAAGCTTGGGAGAGATTCAAAGAACTTTAGAGAAGCTATCCCCATCATAACCTGCCGAGAGAGTTCCTGCTTTAGATGTTATACAATGGAGTGAATCCGAGCACCAGAGGAACCATCGATTCGGTAGTTGGAGGTTTATTAATGAGGAAGACAGTGGAAGTAGCTCCTAATCTCTTAGAAGAGTTGGCGAGCAATAGCTGCATGTGGTTGAGCGAGAGAAGTAGACAGGGGTAGAAAGAGCAAAAAGGTATGATACCAATTGACTCTTTTACTTCCTTGCAAGCTAAGATCATAGCTTTTACGAAGTAGCTGAACAATATGCAAGGAGCATCCTCCTCTACAGTGAAGGCGATGTAGGTTCAATGTGACTTGTGCGGGCAGAATGACCATGGCTTAGTGGAGTGTTTCCTATTAGGAGTTGGTAGTACCGAACAGGTAAATTATATGGGCCAGCTATAGAAAGGCAATAACCCGTACTCTAATACTTATAATCCAGGATGGAAAAACCATCCATATTTTTCTTAGAGTACTAACAATACAAGTGGCCAAGCGAGACCACAAGGACTGTCGGGATTCCAACAAGACCAAATTGAAGTGATGGAGAGTAAGATGGATAAGATGGTGGAAGTGTTGGGATCCAAACTAGCAGCTTAAGAGGAGAATCAGAAGAGGATGTTTGCAAGCAAAGAGTAGAGTCAAAAAAGGATAGAGGCCAAATTTGTCTAAATCTTGTAGAATCATGCCTCATCGATCCATAACTTAGAGGTTCAGGTAGGTCAACTTGCTAATGTTTTATCTTTGAAAAATGCAGGTAGCCTACCGAGCAACACCGAGGTCAACCCAAAGGAAAGAATTATGGACCTCACTCAGACATAGAAAAAGGAAAGTGAACATGAGGAGAAAGATGGAGTCAAGAAATAAGGACAAACAGTTTTGGAAGTCCTTTCGAGTGGACCAGTAAGTGAGTTGATTAGAGAACTTTAACTTGGACTTCCACATCAGATTTTTGCTCAGCGGAAGTCATCTTTAAGTGGAGCAGCAAGGAATTCCAAGGAGGCTGAGCGAAGCAAGATGATAGATTTAACAAATCAATTTTATACAAAGCTTATGTTAAAGGAGCCAGTGAAGAAAGAAGTCATCGAGCACATATCAGAAGGAAGTCCACACATAACACAAAAGAAAGAAGACGCAGGGAATTTCTTCATTCTGTGCAGTATAAATGAGATCAAGATAGCTAGGGCAATTGTAGGTTTGGGAGCTAGTATCAACATGATGCCATACACATTTAGTCAGAAATTAGGTTTAGAAGAGCCGACGCCCACTAAGGTATTGGTGAAAACAGCCGACAGAATAGTGCATCAACCGAAGGGGATCATCAGGAATGTGTAGATACAGATTGATAAATTTATCTTCCCTATGGATTTCTACATACTGGACACTGGAGAAGATGCAGAAACACCGATGGTTCTTGGACGACCGTTCCTAGTTACTTCTCGTTCGATAATTGATGTGGATAGGGGAGAATTAACAATGAGAGTTGGAAAGGAGAAATTGGTTTTCAAGGTGTCCAAGAAAGGCTATCATCCTCCATTACCCCTAATGGATATCAAGGAATCGAAAATACTAGTAGGATGGGAAGATATCGAAGACCCTGGGAACGCTTCCAAGAAGAAACGATCGCGTAGGAGAAGGCATAAGAAGGAAAACAACAAGAAAGTTGGAGTCCATACCAGGTTGGATTATATACATTGTCTGAGATCAGCTTCAGCACTGCCACCGTACCAGTCATTTGAGCTGCATTAGGTAAAAAGGAGAGTCGACTTACAAACGGTAAAAAAAGCACTTCATGGGAGGCAACTCAAGGAATTCTACTCCCTATTTTTTTTTATTCATTGATGTGGTTCTTTAGCTATAGGCATGCTTGAATTGAGTGTGATTGATGTTCAATTTTTTTTTAGAATTCCAACTTGTTTTCTTTTCAAAATTCTTGTTAATGATATTAATTTGATGAGTTTGTAGGTTGTGGGATCATATAGAACCAATATCAAGCTTGGAAGAAGGTTTGGAATCGTGAGAATCACCAATTCCCACGATCGTGGGAAATCCCTCCAGAAAGTTTCTAGAGAGATAACCCATGATCGTGAGAAATGTGGTGATTCCTACATATCCTACGATCATGGGAATTACATCGTGGGAATTCCATCTAGGAGGAAAATTTAAACTTCCCTCTCATTTTCTTCTCTCACCCACTCTCAAAATTTTCACTCATTCTCTCTCTAACCCATGAAATTCTCTCTTCCCACTTTCTAAAACTCTTAAATTTCCCTATAGATTCTTGGTATTTTCTTATACTTTTTCATTAATCTTACAATCCTTTCATCTTTTCATTCATTAGTCATTCAAAAACACAAGGATTTGGATAAGATTTTGCTCTCTCTCTCTAAAATTTGAATTCACTCATCTTTTTCTCTTATTTTTGTAGAGTTTCTTCTTACAATGGCACCAAGGAAGATGATGGCTCAGAAGTCGACTGACGAACTCATCCATTAAGTTTTCGGTGAAGGTAAGTCCAATTTAGGAGTATCTTATTAGGCCCCATTCCTGATTTACTCAGAAGAAGAAGGTACGCGTTTCTGAGACTTTAGGGCTAGAGAAATAGTCACTCCAAGGTATTTTGATTTTGAAGTGTTAGAAAACATAGGAGTGAGGCCAAAAATTGAACGACTGGTTGCAAACATAGTTTGGAATAGGTTCATCTGGTGTGACGTGCCTATCCATCCTATGATAACCATTGAGTTTTCACTACTATCCGATATGACCCGAAAATGGACATTTTTTGGTTTAGGTGATTTGGTATTGTTTACAAATTAGATATACTTTCATGCGTAATCTTTTTGACTTTCAAAATATAAAAATTTTAGATGATCACACTGATTTTGACGTGGATTCCTATTGGAAAACTTTAATGGGGAAGAAAATTTTGACTCTAAGAATGCACCAAATTCTTTAATACTTAGTGCTGAATATTTGCTCTTGCATAAATTATGTGCTTAATTGTGTTCAATAAAACTGAAAGTAGCAAATGTTTGGTCAAAGAACATTTCTTTTTATGGTGCATGGATCGAAAAGTTAAAATCAACACACCTTTTAGATTTTTTTGATCAATAGTAAGTGTTGTCAATAAAAATAGTTCATATTTGGAATGTCATATGTTACTACTTAGCTCATTATTATAACCTTAATATGGAGGAGGTGCATACAACGCCACACGATATGTTTGACATATCTTATTTAAGGCGCTTCGAGATTGTGGAGGTCCATTTTATGGAACCCAGGTGTGCACTGCAGGGAGGAGTAGGAGGGGCACCAGTACAGCCTCTTCCCGACCCTCCACATCCTGCGTAGTCATAAAGCCAAAAGAAGAAGCAGTGGAGGAGGAACTGAGTGAACCAACAGAGGTTGACCGATTTCAGCACATCCTCGACCAGATGACCTCTAATCAACAACAAATGACATCCCAACTAAATGAACTCGGCACCCAAATGAGGCAAGTCCACAAGGAGCAGCACAACCTGAAGAAGAGGTTCCTCAACTTCTGTCGGAGGAACAATTTTGAAGCTCCTTCACCAACACCGTCGCCACCATCATCTAAATAAGCTTTTCTTACCCTTTCACTTTTATATTTTGTTGTTTCTTTTGATTATTTTAATTTCATCTTTTGTTTGGTTTCATGTCATTTTTTTGTTTGGTTTAATTTCATTTTTTGTTGGGTTTCATGTCATTTTATTTTGTTTAGTTTGCTGTCATTTTTTGTTTGGTTTCATGTCATTTGTGTGTTCTCATTTCTTTTGTTTGGTTTGAGGTCATTTTCCCTTATTTGGTGGTTGACTTGTCATATTGAGGACAATGTGAACTTTAAGTGTGGCGAGGTGACTTTGACTTTCTCAATTGCATTGTTTGCATTTTGTTATATAGGATGCATGCAGGCATATTATGTGTTTTGTGTCAGCAACAGAACTGCATTTGAATCATTCTGATGAATATTTCTATGAGATTTTGTCATGCTAGTTTGAATTAGATTGAATGCATGCTTGAACTCGGATTAGGCTACTTGAGTAGAAAGTGAACCATATAGAGTGATGAAAAATAGTTGGCTACATAAGCTTAGTCACAAATTGACATTTGAACAATGAGGTAGTGTAGAGATGCATAATGAGTTTTCATTTTAGCCAATGTGGGGATTAAGCCATATGACTCTATCTATAGTCATTCTATTTCTTTGTTGAGTGATGCTTCCTTTGGTTATTACCTTCAGAACTTGCTTTGAATCGGTTTGAGTCTATTGGATGCATGCTTAATAAAGATGATTTAGACTCTTTTTGTAACACCCCACTCCCGCTGGACCCAAACCCGATATCGATGGTGATATCCGAGTCCGTGCCCTGCGAGGGTGGTGTGCTACATCACTAAACAATCAAAAGTCGGTATAATTTTTTTAAAACCAATAAGTAAAGAAAGTTGATAACTAAATTGGCCCATTTTAATTTATAACCATTTTCAACAAGACAATATAATCAATAAAATTTTCAATAACCATTTGGGGCCTATTATACATATCCTCACATTCATGTCAAATTTTGGAACTCTTAAGGCCATAATTAAACATCACTTCCTTCACAAGAATTTTAGCCAAAATCCTCTAATTTAATTCAAGCCAAAAATCATCTCAATAGGACAACCACGTAGAAAGTTATGGCAGAAACATTGAAACAAATACAAATACAAAATTTCCAAATTTTATCCTACCTCACATTCTACATCTTCCATACCATTTCTAAACCATTTAACACTCAATTTACTTCATCTATTCACCATAAACCATCTTACAACCTATCCTTAAACATTAGTCCATAAAATGGAAGCAACTCACTCAATCATTTACTGATCGATATATGCATATATATATCCAAACTGTTTCTAAACAAATAATGTCTCCAAGTTGACAAAGCAATTTCTATCGTAGCACATTTCAAGTCATATATCCAAAATTCAGCTCATGAGGCGATAAGTGTCCCTAGGTACACAAAATCACTTATAATGTTGCAACAGATGGCACCTTAATCTTTAAGGGGAAACTCTAGTGTCTTTACTGTGAAATCTCCAATCAAAATTACCATTTTACCCTTCCCATCACACTTTTTGTGTTAACCCTTGGCTTAAATGACCTACCCTTTGTATTATCCTTTGCTACCCCCATTGAGCCTTAACCTTTTGTTTCTTGAAAATACCCAAAATTTTAAAACTTTAAACCTTTTTAACCTACCCATTTACAATCTTAGTAGAGTATTAAGTAATACATTAATTGCGATCGTTGTAAAAAAAATTTTTTTCGAGATGAGTTGAATATATTTATGCCTGTGGATTATAGTGTATAGAGTGCCATTTTGATTCATATTTCTTCCATGTATTTAGAAAAAAAAAGAGAAAAAGAAAAAAAAGAAAAAAGAAAAAAAAAAGAAAAAAAGGAAGAACAAGTGAGTAGCATCAATAAGTAGAATATCAGTTATATTTATATACATTAGAGTTATGTTTTGTTATCCCGTTTTTATTCGCTTTTTGCTTTTCTAATGCTTGTGCTGAACCTTTTTTTTCTTTCTTTACCCACCTTAACCCTTACCACATTACAACCCGAAACAAGTCCTTTTGATCTATTTATGCATGCAATCATTGTAGAGGAGAATTTGTGTATTAGCAATCCTATGGTAGTTTAGTTTCTTATAGGAAGTTCAAGCGAAACACTAACCATCAAACACTTGAGAGAAATGAGTGAAAATCGTGAGGAAAATTCATTTTGCATCTTTACTTATCTTTGAGTGATGATGTTAATTGTTGAGTTTATTTATGTATACCATTGAAAAAGTAGTCATGAAATATGTATTAACTTGATATTTGAGTTGGCTTAATATTGAGGGATTATACGTTTTGATCTTTATGAAAATGAAGTGATAGAATTGATTGGTTGTATTTATTTTGCTTAAAGGACAAGCAAAGATTTAAGTGTGGGGATGTTAATAGGTGTGCATTAGTATATGTTTTTCTAGGTAATTGACATATGTTTTCTTACATAATTGTTACTTATTGTTGTAGTTTAGGATTCATTTTGTATGTTTTCATTTATTTTGATTTTCATTGTTGTTCTTTTATGTTTGATGTTAATTAGGGTAAGAATTGACTATTTTTATGTAGGTAGGAAGATTGAGCAACTTGGAGATTGAGCTAGAGATCAAAGAGGAAAAGAAAAGAGAAAGTTATCTGTGGCTAACCCACGATTGTGGGAATCATGCCAATTCCCATGATCGTGGGAATTACAATCTGAGACACTACGCGGGGCTTCATTAAACTTAGGTTTTTTGGACTATTAAAGCATAATTGAGCCTCCATATAAAGGGGGAGACGAAATCCTTTTATAGAAAGACCATCCTTGAGTGAAAAACACATGTTTGGAGACTTGAGGAAGGATTAAAGTCAAAGATAATCATCAAGATTAGGGAAAATAGCACATCAACCTAAAATTTCCAGATTTTGGCAAAGAAAAGGAGTCCCTTTATTTAATTTTCTGTTAATTTTACTTCTTCTATTCTTTGTAAAATGGTTTATTTGAATGTTGATGATGTTATGGAGACCATGTTGGGCTGATTTAATTTTAGGGATTGCTTTTGAAATATTTTGTTAAAACTCCTATTTTATTGAATTGAATGAAGTTGTCTTTGATGATGGGTGATTTTATTTGTTATCTTGCAATAAATATGGGAAGTTTGAGAGGGGCAGGAGACCAACCGCACTCCCTCATTTGATCCTTATTTTCTCATTCTATTCTTCATTTGTTTGCTTAGTTTCTTATTTATTTACTGAACTTATTACTTATTAGCGTAACTGACTGTTATTTGTTTTCTTTTTATATTTCATCTTTATTATTCATCACTTTTATATTTTTTGGTTAACAGATTGAAGTGTATAGAGATGATGAACCATGTTTATACTATAATGGGATGATCTCTTTTTCTTAAGGATTAATGTAGCTATTTTAGTCAAATATGCATAATTGAGAGATTGTGTTGTTGTCTCATGTTTGCTATAGTTTCTAAACTGAATGGATGTAATAGCATGATCAAATGCATCATTTTGGTATTAAACAAAGGATCAAGAGGAGAAGTTTAATATAGAATGAGAAACTATAGATGCTTAGGTTAAGAATTAGAAAGATAAGTGGTAATTAGGAGTCGGGTTTCTATAATTAATCTGGATAAACTCTTATTTCAATAAAATAAGAGTTTAACAAGATAGTTCAAAACTAATCCTTAAAAATAAATCAGCCACTTATGGTGTATTTAACATCCCCAACAATTGAATATAGCTAACTCAAATATCAAGTTACTACACATATCATAACTAATTTTCATTAGTGTACATAAGCAAACTCAACATGTGGCACCATCATTAGAAGATAAGTATAAATGCAAAATGAATCTTTCTCACATTTTTACTCATTTCTCTTCAGTGTTTGATGGTTAGTTTTTCGCTGAAACTTCCTATAGGAAACTACACTACCATAGGGTTGCTAATACTCCAATTCTCCTCTACAATGATTTCATTCATAAATAGATCAAAAGGACTTGCTTAGGATTGTAATGTGGTAAGGGTTAAGGTGGGTAAAATAGGTAAAGGGTTTAACACAAACATTCGTAAAGTGAAAAGCGGGTAAAAAAGGGATACAAAATATAATTTCGAGATACACAAGTGTAAATATGCTGCTACTTTGCACTTATTGATGCTACTCAAGTGTTCTTCCTTTTTCTTTTCTTTCTTTTCCTTCCAATTTTTTTAATTTTTTTAATTTTTCTTAATACGTGGAAGAAACTATGAATAAAATAGAAACTAAATATATTGTGATTCAAAAGCATGAGTAACACTCAACTCATCTCGGAAAATTTTTTAAAAATTTGTAGCAAAAATCCTAACTAATGCATTACTTAATACTTTACTAAGCTTGTAAATGGGTAGGTTAATGGAGTTTTGGGTTTTAAAATTTTAGGTGTTTTCAAGAAACAAAATGTAACATCCCCTCACTTATGGGAAAGGGCAATTTGGTCATTTTGAATGGGTTAGAATAATTGAAAGTGTTTCTG
>JAOQMS010051519.1:0-29379 GCA_027563885.1 Erythroxylum longipes | reverse complement strand
CAATGCATTTTTATGCGCAAAACTCACTATTCACAAATGCATGAGCATGAGATGTGTTAATTTACCACACTTGGACCAGTTTCTCTGGTCCGACCCGTTCTCTGGAAACGGGATGTTACAGGAACTTTGTGAGAAGACTCCATTAAACCCAGGATATTACTTGAGCTGATAGCCGCTAACATCCAACAATTTGGCACTCGCAACGATGTTTGACCCGTAAACGAGGTGAGCACTTCATCCATTGAACATCATTTAGATGAACTAACATCTTTTGAGAGTCAGATTGCAGTTGGAAAGGCACAAGTGAAAGTGTGTAGAATATTTTCAAAAATGAGCCATCCAACTTATGAGTGCCTGACATTACAAGATGGAAGTATGGAGTACGTAAATGCTACAGGAGGAAACTTCCTGAACCAATACAACTTGTAAATGTATAACCCAGGTTGGAGGGATCACCCCAACTTAAGTTATGGAGGAAACTGACAACAAAATTTCTTCCAAAATCAGCCACAAGGAGCATAAGGATTTCAACGAAGGCAACAAGGAACACAGGGAGCTTCTTCATCCAATCCAGGTACATCTTTAGAAGATCTTGTTAAGAGTCTTACTGCTAACAATCTACAATTGCAATAGGATATGCAACAATTCAATAGAATATGCAACAACTGTTTCAACAAGTTGTACAGCGAATTCGATAGGAATCAGAAGCAAGTACCCAAAATTTGGAAAATCAAATGGGTCAGGTGGCAGTGAGGCTCAATCGACTAGAATCGCACAGTGGAGGAAAATTGTCATCCCAACTCGAGGTAAACATGAAAAATGTCAGTGCTATAACATTGAGGGGTCGAAAGGAGATAAGGGGTCTCAAGAGAATCCCATCAAGGATTGCTACCAAGGAAGAGATTGAGAAGGAATTAGGAAAGGAAAAAAATCTGTCGTCAAGTACAAAGGTCAATTTTGGAAGTCCCAATATTATTAAAACTAACCCTCCACCTTTTTCTAGCATATTGATAAGACCAAACAAGGAGGAGAAAGATAAAGAGAAATTGGAGACTTTTTGAAAGGTGGAAGTCAATATACCTTTGATTGAGTCAATCAAGCAAGTACCAAGGTATGCCAAATTTCTCAAAGAAGTGTGTACACATAAGAGGAAACTGAGGGGTGATGAGAAAGTGATGATGGGAGAGAATGTGTCGGCGGTATTCAGAAAGAAGATGCCTCCAAAATGCCGGGATCCAGGTAAGTTTACCGTTCCTTGCAAAATTGGTAATACTATGATCAATAGAGCTATGTTGGATTTGGGTGCTTCCATTAATGTGATGACTTGTTTGATTTATGCTTTTTTGAATTTGGGCCCTTTGAAAGAAACGAGTGTAATTATACAACTGGCTGACCGCACTGATGCTTATCCTGATGGTGTGGTTGAGAATGTTTTGGTACAGGTGAATAAGTTAGTATTTCTTGCCGATTTTTATATTGTGGATATAAATGATGACACCTCATGTAATTCGATACTTATCTTGCTGGGGATACCATTTCGTAATATGACTTAAACTAAGATAGATGTTCATAAAGGCACCCTCATAATGGAATTTGATGGTAAAGTGATTCAGTTCAATATTTTTGATGCTATGAAACATCCTCATCCTCCTAATGATCATTGTTTTTTTTCTTCTATTTATATGATTGATCCTTTAGTACAGAAAATGTTTAAATTAAGTTGCAAGGATCATTTAGAAATGGTTTTAAATGAGGATATGGAAGTAGAAGCCAACACTGATGTTGAGATGGGAGAAGAGCTTGTGGAATGACAATTGCCTTGGATTAATTGGAAAGCTCTCCGAAAAGGTATGATTTGGCTTCTATACAACTACCTGAAGCTCGCCAAAAGTTGTTACCTTCTAATGTACAGCCACCAAAATTTGAATTAAAGCCACTCCCTACACATCTGAAGTATACCTATTTGGGAGATAAACAGACTCTCATAGTTATCATTTCACTGGAGTTGACTTCAAATAATGAGGAGAGGCTGGTTCGAATGTTAAGAGAGCATAAGAAGGCTATCAGGTGGACTATCGTGGATATCCAAGGGATATGTCCCTCCATATGCATGCACCACATTTTGTTAGAGGAGGATGCAAAATCCATAAGGCAAGCTCAACGTAGGTTGAATCCCCCAATAATGGAAGTTGTGAAGAAGAAGGTGTTGAAGCTTCTTGATGCCAGGGTTATGTACTTGATTTCTGATAGTAAATGGGTAAATCCTATCTAGGTGGTTCCAAAGAAGTCTGGAATCACCATTGTGACAAACCAAGAAGGTGAGTTGGTTCCCACCTGAGTGTAAACTAGGTGGTGAGTATGTATTGATTATAGAAAGTTAAATTCTGCTACTCCTAAAAACCACTTTCCCCTTCCTTTTATTAATTAGATGCTTGAGAGATTGGTTGGTTATGACTATTATTGCTTTTTAGATGGCTATTTAGGTTATCTTCAAATCCCGACTACAACCAAAGATTAGGAGAAGACCATATTTACATGCCCTTTCGGTATGTTTGCCTATTGAAGGATGCCATTCAAATTATGTAACGCACCTGCCACGTTCCAAAGGTGTATGGTAAGCATTTTTTTGAATATGTTGAGAAGATTATCGAGGTATTTATGGATGATTTTAGTGTGTGTGGATATTTTGATGAATGTCTTAAGATTCTTCTCATTATCTTAGAACAACGTATAGAAACTAACCTTGTGTTGAACTAGGAAAAATGTCATTTTATAGTAGATCAAGGTACAGTTTTTGGCCATTTGATATCTGCTAAGGGTATTGAAGTAGATAAGTCCAAATTTGGTCTTATTTCTTCTTTGCCTTACCCCTCTACGGTGAGGGAAGTGCATTCTTTCTTAGGAATGCAGGTTTTTATCGAAGGTTCATTAAGAATTTTTTGAAGATAGCCGCACCACTATGTAAGCTTCTTCAACAAGATGTATCCTTTGAGTTTAATGAAAAGTGCAAGGAAGTATTCAAAAAACTTAAGGAGCTTCTGACATTCCCACCGGTGATTCAACTACCAGATTGGAACCTCCCCTTCAAGATCATGTGTGATGTAAGTGATTATGCAATGGGGGAAGTTCTAGGACAAAGAGTGGGAAAAGTTTTGCATGCCATCTACTATGCTTTAAAGACTCTAAACCCAGCTCAATTGAATTATTCCACTACTGAAAAAAACTATTATTTTTGGTTTTTACTTTGGAAAAATTTTGATCGTATTTTCTTGGTGCTAAAGGGATTGTTTATTTTGAACATGTAGCTTTACAATACTTGCTCACAAAGAAAGAAGCAAAAATGAGGCTGATCAGATGGATTCTCCTCCTTCAAGAATTTAACTTAGAGATTAGATATAAGAAGGGGGCAGAAAATGTAGTAACGGACCATCTCATCCATTTAATAAAGGAGGAAGATGATATCTCTCTATGAGAAACCTTTCCGGATGAGCAATTATTTTCTACCGATGTGACATCACCATGGTATGCAGACATTGTCAATTTTTTAATTACTAACGAATTACCTGTTGGTTTGTCAAAGGCTCAGAGGGATAAGCTATGGAGTGAAGCGAAGTATTACGTATGGGATGACATGTATCTTTAGAGGCACTGTATAGATCAAGTTATCAGGAGGTGTGTACCAAAAAATGAATCATCATTAAATTTAGCCTTCTACCATCTGTACGCTTGCGGAGGAAATTTTGGAGTGAAAAAGACAGCTCTTAAAGTTCTACTAGCCAACATTATTCAGAGATGTGAATACCTTCTGCAAATCCTGTGATAGATGCCAACTGTCAGGTAACCTGTCCCGTAAGGATCAATTGCCACAAACTCCTTTGCTTTTTTTGTGAAAATTTTAATGTTTGGGGGCTTTGATTTTATGGGACCTTTCCCTTCGTCTTTTGGCTTTACTTATATATTGTTTGCAGTTGATTATGTTTCTAAATGGGTGGAAGCTAAAGCCACTAGGACTAACAATGCCAAGGTTGTTGTAGATTTTGTTAAGGTTAACATTCGTTCTAGGTTTGGCATACCAAAAGCCATAATTAGCGACAGAGGAACCCACTTCTGCAAATGGGTGATGGAAGCAATGTTCAGAACTCACATCACACACAAAGTTTTTACTAATACCATCCCTAAACCAATAGGTAAGCTGGAGTCTCAAATTAAGAAATCAAGTTAATTTTGGATAAAATCGTGCAAGCCAATAGGAAGGATTGGAGTGTAAGACTGGAAGATGCATTATGGGCCTACAAGATGGCTTACAAAACACCAATTGGAATGTCTCCGTATAAGCTAGTGTTTGGGAAGCCATGTCATCTTCCTGTGCAATTACAATATAAGGCATATTAGGCTATCAAAAGATGCAACATGCACTTGGATGATGTAGGAGTGCATAGGAAGTTACAGCTTCAAGAGTTGGAAGAGATGAGGAATGAGTCATATCAAAATGCAGTGATATATAAGGAATAAAGCTTTCATGATAAGATGATTTCGAGGAAAAGCTTCTTGGTGGGCCAAAAAGTGTTATTGTATCATTCCAAACTCAAACTCTTTTCAGGTAAGTTGCTTTCCCATTGGGTTAGTCCGTTTGTTATCACTTATGTCTTTCCTTTCGGTGCAGTGGAGATACAGAGCCTTAAAGTTGACAATACATTTAGAGTGAATGGTCATTGCTTGAAGCCGTATTATGAGGGCTTCCAAACGGAGGATTTGGAGGTGTTGATGCTAGAGGATGTGACTAGTATCACTTGATCCGCATAGCTGGAGGTTAAGCCAACGACGTTAAACAAAGGCGTTGTTTGGGAGGCAACCCAAGGGGAGTCAATTTTTGTCTTTTACATTTCGCATTTGCTATTTTTGTTAACTGCTCCATTTCTTGCATTAGATTTTACATTGAGGACAATGTAAGTATTAAGTGTGGGGGTGGGGCATATTAGTTTTTATGCATGTTTTGAGCTTAATTGTAGCTTATGTGACTTCTCAGGTGATTTTCAAAATCAAATGAACAAAAATTTTTCTTGTTTTCTATTGATTTTAAGATTGTTTAGTCATAATTAGAGTGTGAATTGATTAGTAAAATCCATGGCATGTACCTTTGCTCTTATGGTTTGTTAATGTGCATTATTCTTAGAAGAGTTGTGACTAGTGGTAGACAAAAACTAGTGCGGTTTTGAGTCATATTAGACTGACACATATGTATCAGTCTCACTGTTTTGTTTGTTATATGTGACCTTCATGACATATACATCCTTACTTTACGTTGATTTTCTATTTGAGACCACATTTTTATCACATGCATTTTTATGAAAATGATTGGGCATTCTTTGTTTATTATGAGCTACATTAGCCAAATAGCCTACCCAACTATGTGAATTTTCCTTTGCTAACCCCTTTTGAGCTTTATTATCCTTTTCTTTTGTATAAACCACATTACATGCACATAAACAAATGACCTAAATAAAAGCTAGTGGAGCATTTGTTAATTCTTGATGAATGTGATTGTACAAAAGCCTAATTGTGGGGGTATGCATACATGTGCGTTGGTTATATTTGTTAAAATTCCATGTTATGAATTCTATGTTGATGTACCTTCTATCACTTCTAATTTTGAAAAAAATGAGGAAAAAGAAAAAGAGAAAAAAGAGTTAGTTTGAATAAAAAATATCAAGGAGAAAAAAAATTGATGTGAAAAGTTGTTAATTAATAGTTTATCCTCCTTAAGTTGTATTGATTGGGTGTTTGAATATATTGCATATGAGGCGGATGTTGTTTTAGATAGAGCACTTTTTATGTTATGCTAATGTGGCTTATGGTGTGAGAGCTAAATTGAGTTGTGAAACATAGTTCTTGCACTCTTTATGGCTGACAGTACCCAGTTTTGAATGAATGTTAACTTGCGTGTTTGATATCTCATTAAGTGTTACTTTTACTTCACTAGCTTGATGGCTTTTGAGCTACCTTATCCAAAATCCATCCCACCTTATCCTTACCTACATTACAACCCTAGAAAAGTCCTTTGATTTATGATTATGCACTTGACTTTTAGGGTGGAGAAATGAAATGATATGCAAAGTTATGGATTGTTGTGATCATGAATAGTGTTTGAGTGTACCTATGGAAATATCTTATTTAAACACCTTTTGTCCAAGTTTACCTTAAGATTACTCAGTTTCTAAGAGTGGTGAATATTGATTGATCATGAGTATAAGCTTAAATGTTGAGTTTTGCTGTCAGTTTTGAAAGTCATTCATTTTTACTTATGGTTATCTATTCTTAAGAAACATGGAAAATGAATAAAAGTTTTGGTTTGTGATTTTGATCTTGACGATTTGCTCGAGGAAAGTCAAAAGTTAAGTGTGGGGGAAGTTGATATGTGTTTAAATGTTGATTCATTTGATACACTACACTTAGTAATTAATACCTTAGAAATGCTTAGGATACTCACTCTAGCTTATATTTGATCTTAGGTACATTTCGAAAGTGAAGGAACTAAAGTGACCTGAAAGCATGTCTATTTAAGCCATCGTCTCTACTTCCATACTCTATTGATTCATGGAAAACGAAAAAAATGTTGTCAACATAGCTCAATACCATCCAGAAAATTTCATAGCCATGCAACGTGAGTAAATATTGTTACAAAGTAACTCATTCACGTTGAACCATGCAAGCTATCCTATGCAAGGTTATTAACTCATGTGAGACACTACACACACCAGCTTCCATTTCACTTTTAACCTAGCATTTAAGGTATAAAGAAGAAATGTTATGTGAGACAAAAGTGGGCTGAAAATGTGAACCGAAAAAGATAAAAGGAGCGCTGGATGAGTCACAAGAAAGCTATCCATTTTATTCCATTTAACATAACTTTAAAATGGAACAACCGAAGGTGAGTGGAGGGCCACTCTAGGTGTGTGTCTACTGAAACAAACAAAGAGAGAAATGTGAGTACATTGTGGGAGCTGCTCTAAGTGTGTACTATCTGGTTAAGAGTGAAGAGGAGTGGAGAGAAAGCCAGCTGTCCATTTTGCTACATTTTAACTAACATTTTAGATGAAAAGAAGGTGATTTCTTTTTAGAGAGTTGGAGAGGAGCATCATGCTACACCTTTCCGATTTTATTCTTATTGGAAACCTAGCTACGAAAGAAGAAGAATGTGGTGGAAGTGTTGGCTGGAGTGTGGGGGCTAAAGTGAGAATAAAACTAGGGACAACTGAAAGAAGGGGGTGGCTACGAAATAAGAAGAAAAGAAAGAAGAATGTGTGTCGGCTATGGGGCTGAAAGGGTGAGGACTGAAGCTCACATCTTTGCTGGAGATTGAAGAAAACATGAGTGGAGGCTGCTTCATTTGAGTTTGAATGTAGCTAAGAGGGATGAAGAAGGAACAAAAGAAACAAAGAGTGGTGTGAAAGAGAGGAGCAACTGAGAGCTGCGAGAGAAGAACATAAGAGTTGCATGAAACAAGTGAGTAACTGAGAGCTGTGAGAGAAGAAAGAAAGTTACGTGAACAGTAAGTTGGGAAAACATCTTTATTTGTCCCATCAATGAATAATGGGAGAGAGTGGCGTGAAATAGTAGCAAAAGGAGAAGACATCAGTGGCATGGAAGAGAGTGGAGGAGCTAGGTTTTCCTTTGTTTTTCACCATCAAAGCATGGAGAAGATGACTCAAACTAAGAGCATAAAAATTAAGATGGAAAGCTAGTTTCCCAACACTGGTTCTAGGGGAATATCAACCCCAAGTCACGATTAAGCTATTTTTATCACTTTAAGGTTGTAATTTCTTTTCAAATTGTTGTGTTGTTGTGTTGATTTGATTGGGTTTTTTGATGAATGATCTTAATATGTTATTTTAATTATTTTATTTCAAACCTATTGCTAAAACATTGAATGTAATCCGTAATCGTTACTTTTGATGTTTGTGAGTAGCATCTAATGATTGTTAATCGTTAGGAACAATATAACTTAGGTTAGATAACCTGAACGTGTGAGGTTACTACCCATATTGATTATTTTCTAATTCGTAATGTGGCTGCCAAATTGAATCTAGAGATCATATCCTAGGTTATTCAGTAGTTAGGTTTAATTAACGATCGTATCTTGATTAAACACAACCTAAGGTAAAACTGGGATTAGTAGAGCATTAATAGTCTGAAGAAAGTTGTAAAGTCGTTAGGATGATGGAATATGTTTGATCATGTTTAGGATGAGATTGACCCTAGAACCGGACCTTACTTATATTAAACACTTTTCTCATTTTCGATTGCTTGTTTTAATTTGTTTTGATAGTTTACTTTTACTTTAATTTCTAAATTGCTTAAAAATCCAAAACCCCCTTTATATTTTCCTTGCATCAATTAATTTTTCTTACGAAAATTAACCGAATATTCCCTATAGATTCGATCCTGATTGACCATAACTACAAATTTTAGTGTGCAGAGTTAGGTAAATTTTGCAGCGCACTCGACACGCGCTATCGAATCCCAAACTCCTCCCTACTTTCAGAAAAATCTTTTGTAAATTCTTCTGCTTTCTACAAATATAAGATGCCTTATTGATCCCAATGAGTCCCCAGTATGTTCCTCTGTGAACTCTCCCATTAGTAGCGTAACTCTTTGACCTTCCAATTATTGTACTAAAAGATCCTTTGAACCTCAGACTAACCCTTCTATCTGATCCAACCGATGGTACACTAGCAGTGCTATGCTATCTTAAATCATTGTCAGCTCCTCAATCTCCACTAAACTAGTAGAAACTACCACTCTTACTCGATGTAACATTGACTCTCCTAGATCCCCTACACTAGTAGACCATAGATGACTAGCTTCTCTCTTAATAAACTAACTCTCCTCTCTATAATGACCCTATGGTTGCCTCTTTAGCTCTCCTATCCTTCTAACTTGTTTGGTCACATCCTTTACTCTGAGTGCAGTCTTTAGTAACTTTATGAAATCAGAAGTAGCAGCTCCCAAACCCAAATGATTCTCTATTCTCAAATCCTACTTAAATCAGTAACATCTGTCCTCTAGATTTGCCATAGCCTCCAATGCATACTGAGATAAAGTTACAAAGAAAGCCTCATATTTCACCATCGACATCTCCTCTGTCTAAACTAAACTCATAAACCCCATCTTCATTTGATCATGATATATCGGTAGAGTGTATTTGTCTTTAAACTCTCTCTAGAACCCCTACCAAGTCATCTACAGTGCCTTTTAAGATCTCTTCACTGACCTCCAACCAGTCAGTGTGTTACCCTAAAATAATCAAATGATGTATAGCAACTTTCTTTCTACTATACAATTTAGATGGTCTAAAACTATCTCTGTCTGCTCTTACTATGCTTTAACCTCCTCAGGATCAATAGTAACTTGAGACTCAATTACACTTATCTTATGGATCCACTCATATTTGCGGTCCACAAAAATCACCCTAGGCTAGAGGTGTAGTAGCAGCCTACTACATCAGCTATGGTGGCATTAGCATCTCTCCTTCTACTCAATATGTTTTGACATCCCCCTAATTAGGCACATCTAGAGAACTTATTAAATTACTCGATTCTTCGATTGACTCCAAGCTAGCAGTATCATCTCTTGAAACTATCGTATAGAGGACAAAAACATATCATTAGTTTTTTCACTTAATTTGTCCCTAAAAACGTAAATCGCTCTAATACCACCTAAATGTGGTGCTCTAATAATTCTTTTACCACAATTATCCAAAATTTTATACAATTATATCAATAATTGCCAAGATCCTCGTTAGTTCCAAACTGATGTTCATCAGTCACAAAAATATTCTATACAAACACAATTATATGAACTATCACATTCAAAAATATATATAGTAAAACAAATTTACTCAATTTAATATGTTGGCCCCATTTAGAACCCGCTCTATTAATCACTTGCACTGAGATTATAGGCAATCTATCTATCTCCTAAAACAAATAGTGGCAAGGGGTAAGCTGCTTATTCAATAAGGGTAACTGACTATATCATTAAAATCAAATAACTCAATATATATATATATATATATATATGTCATCTGATTAAAACATACATATAATTCTGAAATAAACAATAATACTTAGCCTAGCCAAACAATTAACAAAACATCCATAATTTTATCATTAGCAATGATTAATACTAATATTATTTTATTATTACCATTTATGTTTTGTCTCATTATTAATTGAATTGTCTAAGCCCTGTTTAACCCAGTAGGCTTACATTTAATGGTTTCCCTGCTCATCTCTACTCATCCTAATCACTCACTAAGTGGAAACATAATTAGATGTATAAATATCGACATGAGGTACCTCAATTCCTTAATCTAATTTGGTACTTGGTAGCATTCCAGTATCTAGCCATCGACATAGGATATTCCCAAGATTTAGGATCTCTCGATACAACTTTGGTACTTAGTCATTAGCATAAGACATCCTTGGGACTCAGGATGCCCTAGTACCTGCTCGACAAACAGGCTCCTAACCATCGCTCGCTTATATTTAAACAACCTATCAATTTATGCCCATCAAATGTGCTTATCCTATGCAAGCCACATATTCGCAATTTACACAATTTATTCATAACCTATTATAAGCTAGTCTCTATTTAATTTCATGATCATGATTTATTTAATTACCTTAATATTCTTAATTATACTTATGCATAACTGAAAATTTTAGTAACATATATTTTGCCAAATTATCAATCGATACACCTTATAATATGTAACAAATATAAATACGGAACCTTTTTTACTTTGTTAATTATTTGAGAAATATATAAAAGCAATTCATATATTTTAGAAATCCATATGTGTAATCATTAATCATTAATTTAATTTATGACTAGTTCAAAATATGATTCACTGTAAAATAATTTATTAATAACAAAATACTGTTCTGAGAGTAAAATCTAAGGTTATCCTTACCTGATTTTCAAACTTACCTAATTGATAAGTACAATCTACTCAATCAATAGTTCAGACCTAGACATTTCAAAATTCTATTAGACTTATTTAAGAAAAATTTTCAACCCAATTACACTTAGTAATCCAACATTATCCCCTTTTCCACCATATTATTAATTATTAAAAATATCCTTACCTAACATAACCACCATAATTACTAAAATACCATTAATTATTAAATTCCTATTTTACCTTCATTTGTTTTTATTATTACAAAATACCATTATGAGAATTCAATTCCAATTTTACCTTTAAAATTTTACATTTCCTATTTTGCCCCTTAATAAAACTTAAATTTTCCTAAATTGTCTTCTTCTCATTCCTCTCCTCTTCTCCTTCCTCCTCTTTTTCTCATTTTCCAACCATCTTTCCTCCATTTTTATTTTTCACATGACTTGAAATTATTGTCTCAAACAATCACAACATACTTTCCTAAAAACTAGTGTATAATGACGAAAACTCACAAATAAAAGGCATAAAATTGTTGCTAGAAAAGTTTTACCTATTTGAAGTATTACGACTTTCAAAGGAATTTTTAGGTTGTTAACCTCCACAATTTCTTTACAATTTATTACAAAACAAACAAAATGAGAGAATATGTGAGAAAAGCTTCATATTAAGGAGAAACATGGTGAATTTAAACACTTACCAACTAGAAAACAAATGGAGAGGAGGAAGAAGAAGATAATCTTTTCATTTCTAATTACCCATTTGTTGTTTTCCTATTTATATCCCTTTGTTTTAATTTGTTTTCTGGGTTGGGTTGGTTTTGTTAAAGTTGTGCTCTTTTTTGTAGGCTTTACAACTACATTGATATTAACAACTAAACAAAGTTTTGTTTCTATTTGAAAGAAAAATAGAAAACAAAACTAAAATCTACAACAAAAAATAAAAGTGAAACCAAATAGTCATTTAGTTGTTAAACAATTTTGAAACCATCGTGGCCTATGAAATAATCAAGAAAATTAGAGATAATAATACCAACTAGATAGTCAAATTAAAATATAAATTAAGTGAAAATATACAAATGTAGGGAAAAATGAAAGTGAAAGTACAAAATTAAAAAAAGAAAAATAAAGTACGGACTTCACCAAGCAGTAAAGGAAAATATTGATGACAAGATGTAATGATGTCATCAAATTACAATGTTAACAATCTATCTTAAAATTTTAAAAATTATGTATAACTTTTATTTTTTAAAAGAAAGCAACAGATGTAAAGTTGCAAATAATATACCAAAATTCGTATTGGTTTTGGTATTAGTACTTTATTAGTATTAGTTAATATTAGATATTATTTTGAATAATTTTAAAATTATAAAGTAATCTTTAAATTTTATATAATTAAAATTTAGCCTCTTATTATAAAATTGAATAAATAAAATAGGACTCCCTTGTAATAAAGTAATTTTTAAAATTTTTTAGAATTTAAAATTCTAAAAAAATATTATAGTTTTTAACTTTTCAAGAAAAACTCCTCTTAAACCTCCATTAAATAATAATGGTCAAAATACGCACTATATCTACATTACACATGGGTTAATCAAATATTGTTAATATAATAATTCAATCTATCACTAAGACTCGATCTAAACTTCTTAAATATTACTTAAACAAGTAATTTATTATACTTATCTCAAATTAGTATTTTGAATCGAATTTAATTAGTTTAGAGTATTTAATAGTTGAGTTGAATTATCATATTAGCAATATTTGATCGGTTCATGTGTCATGTTTTTGCCCCATGTTTCATCATTATTTTTTAACAAAGATCTAAGAAAAAGAATTTTTTTAGAAAATTAAAAATCGCAAGATTTTTTTGAATTTTTAAAAAAAGATTAGAAGTTTTTTAAGTTAATTAAATCAAAGGAAAATCTTTTGTCTTTTACCTAAGTTACAATACATGGTTAGTTATTTAAAGATCTTAGCATTAAAATAAATTTAAAATTTAATCAGATTTTCTAATTTTTATTAGTAAGTTAAATAGTTAAATAAAATTTATTTATTTATAATAAAATATAGTAAAAATAGAAAAATTACACCTCTTTTCTACTTTCAAAAAAAATTACCTCTTTCTTATTATGTTTATTTGTTATACCTAAATTAAATCTCTATATCTATGCTATATACTTATAGGTTATAAGTGGTTATAAATAAAAAAGAAAAATTTGAGAAATAAATTAAATAACAAATAAAAAATAAAAATATCAATGGATAAAAGTAACCAATGAACATTTAATATAAAGATTTGAGTTTTAAACGAAATTTTAGGTACAACGCAGTGGATGTCAGGGACTTTAAAATTTCCTTTAATGTCGGGGACTTATAGGGACAAGGCAGTGGATGCAAGACTTAGTGTTCCATAAAATTGAAAATGGAGATAATACAATTTTTGGGTATGACAATTGGCATTGCAAGGGTCCTCTTTTTAAAGTGGAAGAGCTGTAACACCTTAAGCTGGTGGTGAATGCAGAGACCAAAGTCTACAGGATCATTAAAGGTAATCTACGGGTATAGCCCTTTCATAATAGCAAAATTTAAATATTCTTATGGATCAGATGCCAAGCTGCCAAGAGAACAAAGAGGATACAATTCAGTGGATTGTCGTCAGTTTTGGGAAGTTTATTACTAAAGCTTGCAAGGTATGTTGCAGAGGGATTAAAACACTAGGGTAAAATGAACTAAGCAATCATATCGAAGGTTTTTGGTTCTCCAGGGAAATCTGGCGACATCTCAAACTCACTAGTTTCTATTAATCTTTTCTTGAAGTATCTACTCTTTGAAAATAAAAGGTATTGTAAGTTACAAAACAATAATCATTCAACACTGCTATTCTTGAGGCCTTTTATATACATATACAAAAATCATATTTTTCATTAATCTTTTTTTGACTGAACATTCTTTCGACAATGTAAACTAGAATAAAAATAGGAAGACCTGTCTCTTGGCTCTCAGGAAAAGAAGCAAAACATGGCTAATTTTTAAGTTAATTTTAAGGTGTAATATTAACAATTGACCCTTTAAACTGATAATTTTATACCACAAAAAGATGTTAACCTTGAGTAGCGCTGCAACAATAGGTGAAGAGAAAGCACTTGCAGCGTCAAAACTATCTTTGAGGCTTGCAAAGATCTGTAACATTATTTGTAAAGTGAAACAGAAAATTATTAGGAAAGCAACAACAATTAATTTAACTACAAGGACAATTATTAGGGAAATTGAAGAGAGAGAGAGAGAGAGAGAGAGATGAGAGAGAGTTTTATTTTCTAGATCCCACTTATCATGTAGATACACATCTGGTAAGGGGTTCACCAAAAAACATTAAATATACTTTTTGCAATATAGGATTGATGGAAAAATTAAGTTGAGATTCAAATTAAACGTTTGTGAAATGTTAGTTCTTTTTGAACATATTGAAACTTTTGAGTTTAGATTGAATAATGATTCAAACTTTAAGGTTTAATTTGGCTCTTTTTTCTAAGATATATGAAAAGTAAATGATAGAAAGAAATAATGCTCTTAAATATCGACCCTCTTTCTTTCCTCTTAACTAATAAATACATTCCTGATGTAGTTCATAATCCAATTACTTTAAAACTAAAACAGAAACATTATAATCATTTTTAATTAAAAAATAATTTTGTCAATTATACCTATTTGCTCAAGGTTATACTCTCTAAGTTTTCATATTTTTAAAACCTTGGTAATTACCGCAAGCGCACGGGTCGTTCGCATAGTACCTAAGGTGTCAATCCCACGAGGAAGATAACTAGCCCTAAAATCTAACGGCAGCTAAGTTCGCAAAACCTAATTAAACAACTATTGCAGTAATTTAACTAATCAAGAATCAGATATGAGAATTTAAATCACCAAAAGAACAAACAGAAGCAACTCACACAAATGACCCAATTTTCAACCTAGAAGTGACCAATTGAGAGAAATGGGGAATTTATTTGAAATTAAAGAAAATCTATCCAATTATAAAATTTTCCAATTTAATGGGCCTAGACGGTCCTAGGATGAATTACTCTCTCTCGGGTTATAATTCTTAACCCTAATTAATAATCCCTAATTTAAATTATGGAATCGCGATCTCTTGATTTGCGATTGATCCAAAACCTAAATTAGTTCTAAATTGTCTATTAACCTACCAGGAATCTATGCTCGATCTTTTGTTACACGACTCTATTGGTTTGATTCAATCCTTACCTATAAATTTACCTAACTCTTGCTAGCCTAAATTGATTATTTTCACTCGGCTCACCCTCTCAGTTTATTGCCAAATTATTAAGAGCAAGAATTTGAATCACAATTAAATCAAAAGAAACACAACCAATTAAACTTTATTAATCTCAAGAATTAAAAACCCGAAGGTGAGTATAGACAATAATCAACACTCAACAACAACAATTTCAATAAATATCCCAATTTCATAGATAAATAAAATTGAAAAAACAAAGAAACTACTGTCGGAATGGATCGTGGAGGTAGCGACAGTAGGAAACCACCTGTTCCGAGAAGTACGTCGCGTCAAGCTTCGTCTCTTTGTCTCTCTTCCTTTGTCTCCTTCCTCAATCTCTCAAAACTCTCTAGGGTTTCTAAATTGTGACTAGCATGAAGGCTCTCAATTTAGACTCTCCAAGACTCCTGCATATGTCCCATAATGTTCTATTTATACTTTAGGCACTCTAGCATGAAGGCTCTACCCCGATGTCATGCACGATCGTGGCCTATATTTTTTTCCTTTCTGTAATGATCGTGGCCCATAGTTCACGATCGTGCACTAAATTGACGTTTTCTGTCACAATCGTGGCCTTGAGTGCACAATCGTGGCTTGGCTGCTTCTGGTTCTTCCTCTTCTGTCACGATCGTAGCCTGTGTGCATGATCGTGGCCTATGCTTTTTGGCCCGAAAACTCTTTAACTCTTCCCGTTCTTCCCTGTTTATCCTGCAACACTAGCACACATATCAAGGTACCTCAAAAATATACAATTGAAACTCAAAGATTCAAACTAACCCATAAAAACACTTAGAGACAAAAACTAACCTAATTAAACTCTAAATGCATAATAAACACTTGAATTGACATCAAAATACTTATTAAATCTAACCCTAAAACACAATACAAATCACAACTATCAATATCATATTTCCTAATTTAAAAATAATTAACTCAATTTAACATTCTCTTATGTGTTGAATTAGGAATTTGAGACCTAAAATTTTATCATTTCTTGTTTCAATGTGTTAATTATAAATTAAAAACTTATAGGTGGATTTAGACAAAATGATTAGAGGAAGAAAAAAATTTTAAATATGAAAACTAAATTTAGGAATTTATCTCTAAGTGTGATGTGTGTGGAATGATTTGGAATTGTGTGAAAAAAGTTAAGAAAGGTGTTTTTCATCATATATCTAAATTTTTGCATTAGTCATGTGTTAGTTTTGTCATGTTGCATCCAATTAATTCAAAATTATATTATGTGAGGATTGTCAATAATCTTGTTTGCTTATGGCATTTTTAAGCTATTGAAAGCAAATGGACGATGAATTGAGTTACATAAATATCATGACAAGTATAACAGGCTGAAAGTAAGTGTATAATAATTTATGATTACTGAATACAAGTGAGAATGGTTAATGAGAGGCTTTATCCCTTCTCTCTATAATGGAAACCTTTTTCTTCTTCTACCACCTTCATCTTAACCTTATAACCTATTTAAAAGTCTTGTTTCCTTTAAATTCCACCTGTGGTTCCATATTTCACATGTTTCTTTCCTTCACTCTCTTCATCCTTTCACTCCCTTCCTTAGTTTGCATCACCTTTCCCACCTTAGCCTAACACCTACCTTACCCTAGTACCTACCTCAGCCTTTTAGCTTATCCACCTCTTACCCTTCTCATCTACCTCTCATAATTTAAACTAGCTTCTATAAGAAAATCCAATTTACTCCCTATCCTCCTATCTATTCTAGAACCCACTTAGGGAGAGTTTAGTCTTTTCTTCCTTTCCTTTAAATTCCTACCTTATTTTTGTTACCTTTTAAAGTACTTATTTTTAAGCTAACCTCACCTTAGACTAACTTGTAACCCTTTAAAGCAATGGATGTCAGAAATGCAAGTATCAACTTGAATGTCCAAGATCAAGTTCCTTTCCACCACTTCTCACCAAACAAACCTCTACTATTATTTTCTTAGGAAAAGACAAGACTAAGAATAAAGAAGAAGATTCCTTAAGTTCAACCAGCACTTAAATGAACTAAAGAAAGGTAGTAGGGGAAACATTTAAAGTATCCTCGAACTATTTCCCTTGCCATAAAAGAAGGGAGATCCTTTAAGACACCAAACGTAGAAGTAATGAAGGAGGGAGCCAAGAATAGAAAACTATCTTAGTCAGCTTCTTCTTTGGAAAAAGACCTACTTTCCATGTGATAAACAAGTAGACGTAAAAGTATGGAAGCTGAAAGAGTTACAAGAAGTTATAATCTCGAAAGATAATAATGTATTATTTAAATTCACCATAGAAAAAGAAGTAAGAGGCATAGTTGAGTTAGGACCATGACATATTCACAACTATTTGATTTTTATTCAGGTATAGGTATTAGACTTGATTAAATTAAGCGTAAGAATATACCAATGTAGATTAACATACACAATGTTCCCCTAGAGTATTGATCCAGAAAAAGATTAAGATTATTGCTAGCTACTAAGGAAAACCTTATGCATAAATGAAAATATAGTAAAGAGGAAGATAACTGACTTTGCTAGGCTATATGTTAGTGTAGTAATTAGATACTTGAATCTATAAAACTAATAAGGCTTAATGATGAATAAAAGTTAATTGATGATTTTATCTTGATATCCTACCACTGGAAGCCCTCATTAAAGCAACAAGGCAAGTAGTGGATTGCAACTGGTAGGATATTTGAGGAAGGGGACTATCTAGAGCTCATAAAATTGGATGAGTAATAGAAGAAGAAACACACAAGTGATACAAAAATAATGACAATCAATTGGGGCAAGGCCTAGTTGTAGCAAAATTTATAAACCCACTTGAGGTTAATAGGGTTGGAATGGATAATGAAATAGGCATGGATATATTAGAGGGGAATGTACTAATAAACATTTAAGAAGAGAGAAGTACTATTAGTAAGGAAGTGTCCTAACAACGTCATCTAATGATGTGAGGTTAGAAGAACCAAACAACCCAACTGTTGATAGAAAGATGAAAGAATTTTATAGGGTCAAAGAAGCAAATATAGGAGATTGTTCTTATATCCAACAACCTACAAAGCGTGAATTGGAAGGCTTCCAGAGTGGTAGTAAGAAGAAGGCTAGAAGGAAAGGTAAAAGGAAGGGCTTCAAACCTAATAATGAAGTCAATCATATATTGGAATATAAAGTGTACTGATTGACTTAATAAATTAGTTGCTTTGAAAGATTTTATGATTAAAACTAAACTAGCGGTGTTGGGCTTATGGAGACAAAAATAAAAGAGGAGAACATTCCTAAACTAAATATTTTAGGGAACTATTTGAAATTCATGACCAATCATCATCACCACTATGCCAGAGTAATAGTGGCATATCATTCTAGTAAATCAATAGTTAATCTATTGGACTCCTGTAACCATATGATGCATGTGTCTATAAAAATGATATAGAAAAAAATACAATTATGTGTAACTTTTGTTTATAGCTCTAATTTCAACTTCTAGAGGAGGTTGTTATAAGATAAAGCTAGAGCAAATTGGTACAACAATGTAAAGTCCACGGCTTATTACAAGTGATTTCAATAGGATCGCATAAATATAAGGTTGAAGGTTATGCAAGATTAAAGAATTTCAGTAATAACTTCAGAGAATATATGCAAAATATTGGGGTAACATACTTGAAATTAAAGGGATGTTTCTTCAATTGGAGTAACAAACAAGCTTGAAAAAGGCACCTAAAGAAAAAGTTAGACAAGGAAATGGTCAATTCAGATTAATTGGATGATTTCCATGAAAGAAAAATCACTTGCATGGAGCCTTTGATCTCAAACCATTCACCATTATAATACAAGACATGATAATCAAGAAAAGAAGGAAGTCTTAGTTTAGGATTAACAACTTCCTAATATAAGATCTAGACTTTGAGGAAGCAATTCTTAAAGGAATGTCACTAAAAGTATAAGGGTATAAGGCTTTTATATATGACGCAATACTAAAGGCCATAAAGTAAAATATGAAAGCTCCCAATGCTGAAAGGACCTTACATATTGAAAAGATGTTAAGGAAGCTAATAGGGTAATGATCAAGACCCAATAGGATCTATAACTTCAACCTAAAGACCTTGAATTGAATAAAGAGGAAGGGATTCATAAAAGCATCCTCAGATCAAAAATTTGGTTATAGAAGTAGCCTTGGAGTTCTTTAAAAATGGAAAAATCCTTAAAGATTTCAACCTTAATAACCTTGAAAACCATAGGTCCAATACCCTAAGCCTAATGGTGAATATAGGCCAATTTCATGTTGTAGCTTTCTTTACAAAATTATCTACGAAAATATTGGCTTTTATAATGAAAAATGTGATGTGTAATATGATCAATGAAACATAATGAGAAGTCTTAAAAGATAAATTGGATAAAATGTCTTGTTTAAAGGATATGAAAGAAGAAACTCATAAAAAAACTATGACCTAAAGATACATTTCCAAAAAGCTTTTGATACAATCAGCTAGGTTGTTATCTTACAAATATTGGAATTGTTTAGCTTTCCTCTTAGATTTAGTGCATGGGTTAAAGAATGCATAATAACTCCCTTATTTTGTGTCTTAGTTAATGGGGACCTACCAAATTTTCAAGGGGAGTAAAGCCTAAGATAAAGGGACCCTATATTCCCTTATTTATTCATCATACGTGTGGAAGTACTAACAAGATTGGTGAGATACAATATATCCATAAACCTTCACTTTGGCCACCAGAATAAATGCAAGAAACTTGGATTATTTAGCCTAAACTTTGTAGATGATCTTCTAATGTTCTTTAAAGCTAATGATATGTCAATCTTTACATTAATAACATCCCTCTAGATGTTAAAATAGTTATTTAGTCTCTAAATCAATTATAGGAAATTTATTTAATTATCTCATCAAGTGCATATACTGAAGTAGATTGATTGTCTAGGTTATCATGAGTACAAATTAGTGAACTCCCATTCATTTACTTCAAAGTCTCCTTATCCACCAAATGAACACAATATAAAGATTTCTCACTTCTTTTGGATAAATTTTAAAAAAGTTAGGATCCTGGTGTAATAAGGATCTTTCTAATGGAGGTAGAAATATGCTAATAAAGTTAGTTATAAACTTCTTACATATGTATTGGTCAGTCCATATGTTCCTATCAAAGGAAGTGACCAAGTCATTGGATATATTGATGAGAGGCATCTTATGGGAAGGAAGAAAAGTAGGTATACTAATGGACAAAGTTAGATAGAAGAGGGTTAGCAATCCAATTTTAGAAGGAGGGTTAGGGATAAACTCTATCATCCTAACTGATAAGGTCCTCATAGCAAAGAGGTTATAGGGACTACTAGATAATAAGAATAACTTGTGGACTAAGTACATAAACATGCATCTCCTAAAATATATAAGCCTATGAGAAATTCAACTAGGGCTAAACACCTTCTAGTTAATGAACTAATTTATGAAGCTTAGGGACAACTTGTCTATCTCTTTTAAATGTGAGATTGGAAATGGAGAAAGAGCCTTCATCCTTTATGATAACTAGAGCATAGTATGACCCTACACTTGACTAATCTATTAGGAACCTAGCTAAATAGTATCCTTATTAATGATAAAGCAAAAACATGGATTAAAAGGAACTAATGGAAAAACTACCCCTTGGAAGAGTTTTGATGATACCAAACTACAACCTTAATCCTACGAAAGGATATAGGTATACCTAGCTCCAACAGTCATCAAGTAAATTCATAAAAGATTCCTTGAAGAAAGTGTTAAGAGAAGGAAAGGAAAAGATAAATTAACACAACATTGTATGGAATAAGAACCTGATGCCTAGGTTATCCTTCATAATGTGCTAGTTGTTAAACAAGGCCTATTAACAAAGGGCATGTTAAGGTTACTCAATATTCTAGATGTTTAGATCCTATGTAAGGAGGATAAAGAATCACTTACTCATCTTTTCTATAGTATCGTCACTAAAGGCATTCCTTTAGCAATGATTTTACATGAATCGTCACAAAATTCTGGACATTTGGTAACGATTTATATATTTCATCACCAAATTGTTACTAAAGATCGAGCCTTAGGTGATGATAGTTTTAAACGTCACAAAAACATAGAGTTTTCACCATAAAATAGCAAATTCGTCATGAAAAGTTGGACTTTTGGTGATGAAATAACAAATTCATCGCTAAAAGTCGATATTAAAAATTTTAAAATTAATAATGTTAAAAAGATATTTGTGAATGCTAAGTGTGCTTAGTAATCCTAAGGTTAATTATAATTGACATTTATATATAATTTTTCATATAGTTTCATTTTCCTTTTTTATTCATTTTTTTAAATAGCTAATGCATTAAAACTCTATAAATTTGTTTATATCTATGGATTTATAGATTTATACACAAATAATTCTTTAATGATGCCTATTGTTTATAGTACACATTTGATAATACAAATATTTCATAAAAATATTGAGCATCTTAAAATTGTTAAATGTTTTCAAAGTTTTAAATATATTGTTAAAAAATACATGATAAGTGTACCTTTTTAAATTATCATTTTTGATATAAAAAGATAAACATACATAAAATTTTAATATTAATAAGATGAAAATATAATAAATTTAAGTTGACTACTATTCTTAATCATTAATTCTTATTAATAATAAAATAATAATACATATAAATATTGAAATATGGTAAGCAATATATTATATTGATATAAGGTAAGTAGTACAAGATTTTAATTACAAGTTCAACAATTCTTACAAAGAAAATAATAAATAAAGTTTCATGCTTATTTCATCGAAAAGGAAAAGAAACAATTATTTTTTTAAGATTCCAAGTGACATGCGATTCGGTAGAAGAGGTAAAGGAGTCCTTTATGTTTGGATCCCCAAGAAGGGTCCTTGCACGTTCGAAGGAGTTAATTGAAATAGTCAAAGATCTTCCTTATTGTCACTCTCTTCCAACAATCTTTTGGGTTTAACTAAACTAGCAGAAGATATAGTAAACGAATCCCTAGATGTTGTATGGATCACTGAATTAGATGAACCACTTATACGATGCGTTTCACCTAAGAAACAATTAGTATAAAACTTAAATAGCTAATTAAGTTTAATGGTATAACAAACCAAAATTTGAATAAATGCAAACCTGATTGAACAGACATAGTAATTTGAATCGACTACTGCTCTAAAATAACTGATTTCCCTAATCCTATACTGACCATTAAGACATTGCCATTGCTTTCATTTTCATCTATGTTCTCTTAAGGACTTGAGGAAGATTTACACAACATATAACATATACGATCAAAAGTTAATTTGATAGCTTCCTAATAAAAAATGAGATACAAATAATTAAGTAAGAGAGGTAATTCAAATAATACTAAGAACCTTGAAGAATAAGATCGGCCGTGATAGGCGAGTGGTGATTAGAATTTTATAAGGAGATTAGTTGTTCATCAATTTGTTCTTCACTGGGGAGAAATTTTCCATATTCCTTAAAGTGGAGCTCATTTCCCCCTCGAAAAGACATTCTGCGATGAATTATTGTTAACATTTTAATTTTAAAAAGTCAATTTAGTATAAAACTCATTATGTTTAATTAAATTCTTTTAGTAATCAAATCCCATAAATTCTCAGGGGTGGAATGAACTGATTGAAAATTGAATGGAGCTTTGCCATACAAATCCTAGCAACAAAAAGAAAAGGTGATCCCATTTAGAAGTTAAATACTCTAATAGACCTTTAATCAAATAATTAGTAAGTTGTCCCCAAAGAAGCATGGAATGTGGAAAAAAATTATCAATCCATACACAACCAACACAGAAACGCAGTTCATCATTTTCCAAACACAAACACAATCGAAAATCCATACCAGAAAACCAACACTAACCCCAAAACCTAACCAAAAAAAAAACATAGCACAACATAAGGACGGTTCTTAAAAGTAGAAAAGTTTAACACTACCAATACAAGAGACCATGCTTCTTTGACGGTGATGACCATAACACAGGAGATGATGCTTCTTCAATGGTGAACCAAGAGAAAATACTTTGGATAACACAAAAACGAAGAGAGCTTTGTTTTCATGTTTATAACCTAGTAGAAAATGAAATTATTTTTATTAAAGAAAACAACTTCATTTTCAATTAATTCAAAAGAAATTTAGCATTTGGCGATGATTTAGAAAAGACAAAACTAATTTATATTAGATTTATTAATATGATTAGACATTTTTATATGGTGTCATAAAATTTTATTTATTATATATAAGTTGTATATAATTTTTTTAATATAAATGATATATTATAAAAAATTTTATAAAATTACCGTCAATAGATAACAGAAAATGATGTTGTTGTTGGCTTTAGCTTTTTTTTAAATAAAATGGAACAAAAATGACGTCGTTTGTTATGTTCTTGGTGTCAGTTATTTTGTTTAAAGGGGAAGGAAAACGATGTCGTTTGTTGTTTTCCACTTTATTGTCTTTAGTTAACTATCCGTTGAGGCTGGTTGTCCATGCTCTACTCTTAGGTTTTTTTTTTCTGGTTCAATTTTTGTTGTTAAATGGTTTTATGTTCATCAGTTTTGTTACTAGGGATTGAGTATTCTACGTCTATTTCAGTTGTTAATGGGTCATTGTTTATTGTTCTGTGTTAATGTTAGTGAACAATGGAAAAATACAACTTTTTTGTTATTAGTTAGGGATGAATTTATGATGCATACCAAGTGTTTGATGAAAATTCTATTAGGGATGACCATTGTTTTTTTCTTAAAAAATTACAATAGTTGCATTTCCTTTAATGCAAGGATTGTTTAAATTAAATTGATTGTTATATAGTTAGTCATATTAGTGAATGTGGCATCTTTATATACAATGTCGTGAACACTTTAATATACAATGTCTCTTTTGTTTAATAATGTTGTGAACAATTTAATATACATTTTCTCTTTTGTTTATGTAATATATAATCAAAGATATCTGTAATGTCATCGTCATTTTAAAATTTCATTTATTAAATTTTGAATAATATTTTATGAAATTATATGTTGTATGCTACAACTTTCAATATTTGAATTAAAAACAAGTTTGTGTCTTTATTGAATATAAACAACAAAGAATTATAAGCCTGAATTTTCACTATAGCCAAAAACATGCATAAAAATCTAATTATGCATCATTAACATCATAGGATTTTATCCTTAAAATAAAATATAATTTATTTTTCATTAATTTAGAAAATAACATTCATACATTTTATATTCACTACAACTAATCATATAATTCATTTATTAGATAGTCAATCATAAATAATATTTATAGCTTACTCGTCTATATATCTTCATTCCTATTTCTTATATAGACAAATTCTTTATCTATAGATATAATTCAAGGCAAGATGATCAAATCCCTTGTCCAACTAAATTTTCTTTCATCTTTCTTATCTTATTGGGAATTGTTGCTTTAAAATGTGTTCTTAAACTTTGCAATATTAGTGGATTAGGTGTCTTAGCTTCACTTTTAATATGTTTCTTTTATTTACTAGTGAACTTAGTGATTTAAGACGTTAAATACCTACTTACAATTTGTATTCTTATTTTCCAAGTCTTTAAATAACTTTAAGTAACCTATTTCACAAAAATATTTTCAATACTGACAGAGTTGGAGCATTATGCCTTTGTAACTATTGTAAGAGTTTATAAAAGGTTAGTATTTGAATTGTTTACTTAAACTCTTTTGTTGTTCATTTTTTGGAATTGGGTTAACACATTTGTTTGCTTAAACTTTTATTTCTTTATTTCTTTTAATGACTTAATTGATTCAAACCAGGGTTAATTTCACAATCAGACCACTAACTTCTGTCATTTGTCAACTGCATCTTTGATTGTTCGTCCTTCCAAGTAAGTCATCAAACTTTTGTTCAATTTTTATGTTCTGCTTGAATAGAGAAGAATTTGTGTGAATGGAAGGAGAGCCTAGCTTTTGTATGTGAATTTGTATTGATTAATTGAGAACTAGTACTTATAATTATGGATAATTTGGGGCATAATAAACCTCTAGGATGGTATATAAGTTGGAAACCCAAGATATAACTCCCATGAGGCTTATCAGTGAAATATTCCTCTAGCGTAGGAGTCACAGTGAGAAGACCCTTTCTTGATTCATATGGTCTAACAATGCCATGTACCATAATGTTTGTTTGAATTCAAACTTAATATATGAACTTTTACTGATTAATCAATAACTTGTATTGATTTATCATTATGTTATATGGAACAAGGATTGCATTTTGTAATTCAGTTACTTACTTTTAATTGTATAGCCAGAAGGACAAAAGTTGGATGTCTCATCGGAAATGGTCCATTGAATACTTAGAAGGAGTTAAGAGTTTCATGCAATTTATAAAAGATCAAATGGATGTTGAATGTTGTATTTGTTGTCCATCTATGGATTGCTTAAATGTCAACATTCAAAGCCAAGATGTGGTATATAATCACTTGTTAATCCAAGGAATAGTAAATTCTATACTCCATAGCTTTATCATGGAGAATTTCAGAAGCAAGTTATAATAGAAGTGTTGATACAGGTGTTGATGATAGTAACAATAATGATGTAGAAGATTGTCATATTAATGATGATGGTGATGATGGGATTGTCAAGATGTTAAAGGATTATAAGAATTATATGGAGATAAGGAATGAAGTTAGTTTGCCTAACAAGATTTATAGTATTACAGAAGATAATTTTGGGAAGTTATTAAAAGTTGCTCAAGAAAATTATATGTAGGGTGCTCAAAATTCTCACAGCTATCTTTTGTTATCAAGTTATTGCATTTGAAGGTCTATAATAAATGTAGGAATAAGTCTTTTGACATGTTAATTGACTTTGCTTAATGATGCTTTACGTTTTGGACACAAATTGACCAAATCTTACTATGAAGCAAAGAAATTGTTAAGGGACCTTAGATTAGGATATATATCAATACATGCTTGTAAATATGATTGTGCTATATTTTGGAAGGACAGTAAAGATCTTGAAGAGTGTCCTATTTGTGGGACATAAAGGTGATGAGTGAATAATGAGAAAGGGAAAAAGATACTGTATAAAATCTTAAGGTATTTCCCTATTAAACCACAACTACAAAGGCTTTTTATGTCAATAAAAATAGCCATAGAAGTGAGGTGGCATAAAGAGAAACGCATTGATGATAACATTATATGTCATCTAGCAGACTCATTGGCATGGAAAGACTTTAATGGAAAGTTTTCATGGTTTGAAGAGGATTGTCGTAATGTTCAACTTGGTTTAGCCTCAGATGGTTTTAATCCATTTAGTAATATGGGCACTTCTTACAACATGTGGCCAGCAATTCTAGTGCCATGTAACCTCCACAGAAGTGTATGAAGGAGCCTTTTATGTTATTGTCTTTACTTATTCCAAGACCTATTGCTCCTTGATGATATTGATAGAAACTTATGACATCGTTAAAGGTGAAACATTTAGAATGCATGTGGCTATTCTGTGGACTATAAATGATTTTCTAGCATATGGCAATTTATTTGGATGGAGTGCTAAGTATATATGACATGTCCTATATGTAATCATCAAAATCATTCAATGGGGCTACGAAGTAAAATATGTTATACGGGATATCGTTGTTACTTAGAACATAGGCATAGATGGCAAAGGGGAAAAATTGTTTAATGGCAAAGTATAATTGGGTGAAGTTCCTTTGCACTTATGCAACATCCCACTATCATAGGGTACGTACCTAAGCTTTTAGGAACATAACCTATGATAATGGTACATTGGAGCAAAGGCAAAACTAACTTATACATGGATTTAACCAGAATACTCGAAAGGCATTATCATTTCTCTTAAAACATTCCTTTATTTCATTCATTGATAAAGTTTACACTGTTCTTCTCAACGATTGTTTACAAAATTCTATACAGGTTCTAACAATATTACAAAATGATAACACTAGTTTTCTTCGGGAGTCAGCTGACGGACCTCTGATCTATCTCTTTATGTTCTAACTACACTTTAAGTCTCCTATCTCGTACCTGAAAAGCCACAATGCAATTTTGATGAGTTTTGTAACTCAATGAGTGAACCATCATTGATGGACTCACCGGATCACACAGATATAACACATCTTAGGGTTATTCATTCAAACAGATGAGCATATATTCAGGAGTAAGCATAACAGAAGATTAGCTAGTTCATATTCATTCATTCAATCAGATAAACATCTATTCTGAAATTCGCATAACAGATGATCATTCATTTCAACTTGCATAGCGTTCAAACATTGCACACGTAATTGCATGGGACATGCATGAGACTCATATTCGTTCTTATTGTTGTGACTGAGAGCCTTTCACAGACAGATACAGATGTTTTGGCCTGTAGGGCTCAATCAGAACATATTCACGGAGCATAGCTCGACGTGCAGAACAGATTTATCACGAAGTAAAGCTCTACGTGGAAGCCCTTCTAACTGGCATCTCAAGTCACAACGCCTTTATCTAGGCATGCATTTTATGAAATGCATGAAATCCTGAACAGATCACACATAAAATCTCATACAAATGTTCAGATGACAGTTTCATACTCATCGGACCTTAGTCCGGCATTCAGCTATTGCTAAGAATCAATATCATTCAGACATTCATAATCATACACAAAATCTCAGACAAATGTTTAGATGATGGTCCCATAATCATCGGACCTTAGTCCGGCATTCAGCTATCGCTGAGAATCAAATATCATTCAGGAATTCATATCACAATATCAAATTAAACACTTCCAATACATGCCTGACTATTAAACTCCTCAGACCTCAGGTCCAGCATCCAGAAGCATCACGCAAAATAGTTCAATACACACAATCATATAATCCTAGGAATCCATCTTGGTTGACTCACAGTGTGCTCCTAGAAGCTATTGCCTGGATGGTCCGGTAATGTCCATCTATTGTCTGATGTGTTCCTCTAAAATAGATAAAACACATTATTAATTACCATATTTTGTATAAACGTATCAAAAATATCGAAGTATAAGAAATATACACGATGCATGTTCAATGGAAACTCCCAGGTTTCCTCATAACTTCTCGCTCTCTCTTATCAGAACTTATCGCAAATTTCTAACATCACGATTCAATTTCTTGTTGGCCTCTTTTAGGTCTCACATAACTTAGGGGGTGTAAAGGATATAGGTTTACTTATAGAAGATGCATCTTTACAGACGATGCATCCTTACAGAAGAAGATGAATTACAGAAGAAGGTGATTTACAGAAGAAGATGACGTCACCCAGAGGAAGCTGACGTCATCACAGAAGAAGTTTTCCTCTTAGCATAACTTTTTATAAAGAGATCGGATTAAATTGTTCTCTACAAGATTCGAAAGAGGGTATCAAGATGTACAAATTTCATGAAGAGCTCAAGGGCCAATTTTATCTTCTGAGGGGTCAAAAATGGGACAGAAGATATACAATGAATAGTGACCTAGAAGAAGTTTGGGAATAGTAACACAGATGATGTTTTACGATTGCCATAACTTTATCTAGAGGGATCAGATCAAAGTGTTCTTTATATGGTTTGAAAGAGGATTCCAAGATCTACAAATTTTATGCAGACCTCAAAGGTCAATTCTATCTTTTGAAGGATCGAAAATGGGACAGAAGATAAGTATAGATGAACATAGAAGGAGCAAAACACAGAAGGAGTTTATGAACAGTAACATAGAAGAAGTTCATTTGTCTGTGAACAGTAACACAGACGGAGAGTATGAACAGTAACATAGACGAAGTTTATTCGTCTGTGAACAGTAATACAGATGAAGAGTATGAACAGTAACATAGATGAAGTTCATTCGTCTGTGAACAGTAATACAGACGAAGAGTCTGAACAGTAATATAAACGAAGTTCATTCGTCTGTGAACAGTAATACAGAAGGAGTTCATGAACAGTGACATAGAGGTAAGTTCATGAACAGTAACATAGAAGGAATTCGGCCACTTAAGTCGAAAGCAGACAAATGCAAGAAGCAAAAGAAGCAATACACAGACGAAGCAATACAGAAGAAGTTTGTTCACAGAGGAATCAAAACACAGACGAAGCTG
>JAOQMS010051509.1:0-29392 GCA_027563885.1 Erythroxylum longipes | reverse complement strand
ACAACAATTCAAACCCCCTTCTTGTGTATCGAGTTTCTTGTACGTAAAGTTTATACTAACGTGTGATTTACTTCAATACACATTTCTAAACGTGCCACCTCCACCGACCCTACCGCCTTAAGCCCATCTTGCCCTTAAATTATTCTATTATTCTTCTTATGTTTTTATGTTTTGTTTAATATTGTGTTATTTGTTGGTTTTGGATGTTCTCTTTTGCACATTGAGGATAATGTTTTGTTCAAGTGTGGGGAGGTAGTCTTTGAATTTATGTTTGCATTTCTACATGTCATTTAGGATGCATGTTAGGTTGTTAGTATTAGGTGTGTCATTTTCCTTACATTTGAATCTTTGTGATGAATGTGTTGCCATGAGATTCTATCATTCTAGTTGGAATGGGATTAAATGCATATGTGAACTTAAAGCGGTCTATTTGAGGGGAGAGTGAACCATATGGAGTGATGAAAGTAGTTGGTTGCATAAGCTTACTCAAAACTTGCCACTTGAATAATAAGGTAATGTATAGAAGCATAATGTATTTTCATTTGAGCTTATATGAGGAATTGAGCCTTTATGACTCCATTCTACAGTAATTTCATTTCCTTGTTTGTGTGATGTTTCCTTAGGTAATTACCTTCAAAATTTGTTTTGAATAGGTTTAAATTTATTGGATACATGCTAGATAGAAATGATTAAGGCCCTTTTGCTTTAACCTTTGGCTTAAATGACCTACCTTTTTATTATCTCTTGCTAGCCCCATTGAGCCTTTACCCTTTTGTTTCTTAAAATCACCCTATTTTAAAACCCAAGAAAACCCCATTAACTTACCCAATCATAAGTTAATACAGTGTTAAGTGATACTTCAGTGTGGAATCACAAGTTAAGAGCATATGACATATAATTTTTGTTTTTTGTCTATTGTTTCTTTATTATGAAACAAAGAACAAAATCAAATGAAAAAAAGAAAAGAAAAGAAAAAGGAATAGCATATAGTAGCTTCAATAAATGCGAAGAAGTATTGCATATCTTAGAAGTTTATCTTTGTCATCCTTTTGTATACTTAGTAGTTTATAAACCCTTGTGATAAACCCTTGCGATCTGTTCAACCCACCTTAACCCTAGCCACATTAGAACCAGAAACAAAGTCCTTTTAAGCTATTCTAGCAAGTAATCACTGTGGAGAAGAATAGGTGTATTAGCAAGCCTATGAAAGTGTAGTTTCCTATAGGAAGTTTGGGCGAAACACTAACTATCAAACATTTGAAAGAAATGAGTGAATTTTGTAAGGACGGTCCATTTTGAATTTATATTTATCTTTTTGTGATGATTTCATAGACTGAGTTTGCTTATAGTCACCAATGAAAATTAGTTATGATGTGTGTGGTAGCTTGACGCTTAAGATGGCCAAAATTTGAGGGATTGCATGTTTTAATCTTTGAAAAAATGAAGTGATAGAATGTTATTGGCTATATTTGATCTTTACTTGAGGACGAGCAAAAGTTTAAGCGTGGAGATGTTGATAGGTATAGATTGCATTGTATTTTTATAGGTAATTTTATATGTGTTTAGTAGTTAATTTGATTGTTTAGTGTGTGCTTAGGTTAAAAATTGTGTTAGTTCATAAACATTTGTATTTTAAGTGTTCTTTGGGTGAGAATATGTTTTTGAGCTTCAATTTTGTATATATGAGGTGTCGTGATAGGTTAGTTAGTGTTTCAGGACATTCGGAGGAAATTTGGAGGAGAACTGAACCAAAACATGTTTGCTACAATCGTGACAGAAGCATTAGTATAGGGCCATGATCGTGAGGAATCTACCACGATCATGACAAAGAGCAGGTAAACTGGCTATGATTGTGTACCAAGGTCCATGATCATGGCCTGCACGCAGACAGACGCGGAGTCACTTTCAGATTCGAGTTTTCAAGGCACATTTTGGACATTTCAGACCCTGGAAAGACAATAGTGTTGCCTTAATTGGAAAAGATTATAAAAGGATAATGATAGAACCCTAAAGGTAGCCTACATTGAGTCTACATCATGATGTTCTAACTTTTCCTTTGGCATTTTGCTTATTTTTAATGTTAATCTAGTTGAATTGTGTTTACTTGATTTGGGTGTTGTGATTGATTAATCTATTTGCATGTTTCGGTAACAAACCGAGAGGGTGAACTAGATAAAAATAATTACATTGGATTAATGAGAGTTAGGTGATCTAATTGATCACTTAATCAATCTAGTCGGTAATTTCATAGAGAGAGAGATCCCATGCAAGACCTGATTATTTATTATAGAGCTTTAGAACTAATTAGAATTGTGGTAATTTGTGAATTGAGAGATTGGAAATCCATAATTTGATTAGGGCTTACAATTTAGGGACTGATTATAACTCGAGAGAGAGTAATCAACCCTACGATCGTCTAGAATTGACATCCTATAAACACATAAAAGGCTAGATTAACATTATTGATAGGTAAAATTCCCTCTCCCATAACTTGAATAATTCCCTCTTCAGATTTCCACTATTGCATTATTCGATTGTTGTTAGATTTTTTTAGTTTACTTTTCAATTATTATTCAAATTTGAGTCTTAAACAAAGCACAACCTGAATTAAGTGGTGCCTAAGAACAATCTCTGTGTGACAGTATTTTCTTTTTATTTAGCATAAAACAAATAACTGGTTTTGCAATCAATAATAGTGGAAGTTCGCTTACTGGTTTTCGTGATGAATGTGGAAATGTTAAAGGTGATAGTGGTAGTGGTAGTGTTCCATCCTAGGCCTAGCAAGAAGTGAATGTTATACCTGAACATGATGTTAGGAAAAGAAGAAGTCAAATGACTAGTTTTTTAACACCACAAACAAATCTTGGAGCCCAACCTTCAATTCGTAGTGCTATGCAATCAAGAGATGCGGCTCACAATGTACATATGGTAGTAGCTAGATGGTAATATGATTTAGGTTCATCATTTAATGCTTCTCAGTCTTACTATTATCAGCCTATGGTGGATGCTATAGCCTCTTTCAGTCTGGGATACAAAGCTCCTTCAATTGATGGCTTATAATGTAAACTTTTAAGCTGTTCAGTTTCTGAAATTAAAATTTATTTGGCAGAAAGAGGAGTGAATTGGGCTATTTATAGGTATTCAATATGCATGATAGTTGGACAAATAGGAGATAAGAACCTATTATTAATTTTTTAGTTTATTCTGCAAATGGTTCATTATTTTTAAAGACTATTGTTGCATCTGTCTTTATTAGAAATATTGATGTTTGAGATATTTAATGAAGTTGTAAATGAAGTAGGGCTAAAATACATTGTTCAGTTTATTATTGACAATGATTCCATTTATCAAGTGGCAGGAAAAAGGATACAAAGTAAGTATAAAATTCTTTTTGATGGACTCCTTGTGTTGAATATTACATTGACCTAATATTGGAGAATATAGGGGATCCTAAGTATTTTTCTATTATTGATGAAAGTATGTAGAAAACTAAAAAGGTGACCAAGTTCATTTGTAATCTTGCATATATGTTGAATTTAATAAGAAAGGAATTTACCAATGATAGGAATTTGTGTCATCCTGCTATGACAAGATTTGCAACGATTTTTTTATCACTTCAAGCTTTTGTTACGATGAAGAAAGAGTTAAGACAAATATTTACAAGTGATAAGTGGATTGCATCTCAGTATGCTAGGTCTAATGTTAGGTTGGAAGTTTCCATAATTATATTAGAAGATAGAGAATTTTTGTCTCAGTGTCAATTTGTTATCCGAGTGTGCGAGCCTTTAGTAGAGGTGCTTCACTTGGCCGATAGTAAAGAAAAGGCAACAATGAGTTATATTTTTATGATATGGAGACAGCGAATGAAGCAATCAAGGCCAATCTAAAACATATGCCTTCTTTGTACACACCATATCTTGCAATCATCAATGAAAGATGGAAAAGATAACTCTCTTCTCAGTTGTTTGCAGCTGGGGTATTTTTGAATCCTAGTGCCTATTTCAGACTAGATTTTACAAAGAAAGCTAAAGTTAGTTGAGGAATGTTATTCACTATTACAACAATTGTTGGCCATTAAATGATATAAGATCTCTTGAGCTTACAAATTGAGCTTTACAAACAGTCTTTTAAGGATTTTGGATTGTCAATTGTTATCAAAAAAAAGCAAAACTTTCTCCAGGTATTAGTTGTTTCCTTTTTCTTATTTGTTGAAAATTAATTATCACTTTATTTTGTTTATAATGCTACTTTTGTTATGTTACGACTTACAATTTCTTGGTTGGATCAATTTGAAACTGGTATTCTAGAACTGTAAAGGCTTGAAATTCAGATTTTAAGTTAATATGTGAGTGCAACAGGCTGTGAACAAAACTGGAGCACATTTGAATTTATCCATTTCAAGAAAAGGAATAGATTGGAGCATAAGAGATTGAACGACTTAGTTTTCGTTCATTATAGTTTAAAGTTTCAGAAAATATATGTTATTATCATTATTAATTTCGATATAATTTCTTATAGTTTTCTAATAATTAAATTTTATTATTTACTAGGACTCTTAATAGCACAAGTAGTTCAATAGATCCAATTTCCATTTATAACATCGATCTTTTGGCAGAATGGATTTTTGAGGAACTAGGTTTGGTAAATGTGGATGACTTGGAAGATAATCTTGGATGAAAAAGCATTGACGTGTCATTTGATGCATTAAATTTCAATGATGATGGTGATGAGGCTCTTCTCAATGATTATGATTTTGCATCAAATGATAGCTGGGGTCAGTGCAATTATAGCGAATATTCTCCTGTAGATGACTGAATGAAGTTCCAGCTTTTTATTTTTCTTCTTCTTTTAATTTTACTTATATTTGATGTATATGTTAAATTTTATATATGTTATGTAATTGTAAATGTTTTTGTTTCAGGTTTTACTTCTACTTGGTTATTTCCTCATCATGAACTCTTGTCGTAAATTTTAATAGTTTAATTAAGGATATTTATTGTTATTTTTTTTGAATGTGTTGATGTAATTATTATTTATTATATGATAAAATTATAATATTTTTAATACTTTTTATTGTTTGTAATTTTATATTCGTATGATGATAATTGTTTTTTCATATTAATTGTGGTTATTATTTATTACTAAGATTTTTGGAGACATAGCTGATGTAAACTTATAAAGTATACAGTACAATTGTACAATATGACAATAAACAATTTTGCAATTTTAAAAAAATTCAAGAACTATTTTATAAATTTACAAAATTATCTGAAACGGTACCCGGTATTAACCGTTACCGGTATAGTATCATACCAAAACCTAATTTGATACCAGGGCCGGTCTGGTATTTACAACTTTGCTTTAAACAAAAATTAATTAAACAATATATTATTATTATATGAAATGCAATGAACTATTTATATTAAAATAAATAACATGGTATACATGAAAACTTAATAATTCTTATTTATTGTAATTAATATTTTAATAAATAATAAATAAAAATTAAATACTGTTGGTGAATTCATTCATTTAATGCACTCCCCCCTCCACTGAATGAACACATTACTTGACAAATGGGATTTCAATAATAGTATGCGTTATTCCTCTAATTTCATAAATTTGAGATGAAATTATCTCACCGTTATTTTTATCACAAGAGTTTACTTCAATGATAGTCCGTTAAAAAGCATGTTTAACTATGTTGATTTGATGGTACGAGCGTAACTTAACTATGTTGATGCGTTTTTCACTCACAAAACCAATCCACACGATTAAAGCAGATTATTTACGAATTATTGACACAAGAAGGATAGTGAAAGATGCGCGTATACACGAGACGAGAATGAGCTCTTAAGTGTACGCTAGTTTCTATTTTTATTTTAGTTTCTAGTTTCTAGTTTTTATTTTTAAATTTAATTAATAACACTTGATTTTTTGAGTTTTATGTTTATGTTTTTTTCCACTTTTTTAAAATTATAAAACTATAAAAATTAGTTTTTATTTTATGTTTATGTTTTTTATATTTGATTTACTGTAAACTAAATATATATTATTTAATATATTAATATATTAATTATCAATAAGAACTATCAATAATTTAATTTACTATTATATGTTTAATTAACTAAAATTAATTGTTAATATGAATTATGAATAATTTAATTTCACTTAATAATTTCATTTAATTTTTGTAATTAAATTATATAAATTTAATTAATAATTATTAATAAATATAATTAAATTTAAAATATCTTGTATATATTTCAAATAAAAAATTGATTTAATAACTAAAATGTATTTAAAATAGATATTAATTTTTAAATTATTTAATTTAATAAAATATAATAATTTATTAATAAATATTATATAAGAAATTAAAATAAACTTATTGAATTAAAAATAATTTTTTTAAGCTTTATCTAATATTTTTAATTATTATCAGGGATAAAAATATAATTATATTGACATTAACAACCAAATGAGTTTTTGTTTTCGTTTGGAAAAAACTAAAAACAAAAAACCAAAAATAAAAAAATAGAAACAAAAAATCAGAACTAAAAACTAAAAACTAAAAATGACAAAAAAAAATCATAAGTAGAATCAAAAGATCCTAGGTAATGCAATGGTTTATAATCAACAACATTCTTATGCTTCTTATATCTAATGAAAAAGACTTTTAGAGTAATTGCTGATAATTAAGTTATAGAATGAATTATAATCTTCTCCGATATTATTTCATTAAATGATTAAACTGCATGGCCAACATCCTTGTTATTGATGGATTAAATAAAACCTTTACATGGAACTTGATAAGATCATTTCTACCATTACAAGGAACTTGATGCTCACTTTCATTATCACAATGAACTGACCTATAAGTTCTGATTTAGTTGTTTTCAATAGATCAGTCCATGGGTCAGGTCTAGGCTCAAATTGACCTGAGGCTCAACTTTTTAAAGGAAAACGATATCGTTTTGCTTAAAAAAATTAAGCTTTAGGTAAGTTTGGGTCCGGATAGCCTATACTCGGATCCAATTAAAAAAGATATTGTTTTACACTTTTAATTTTTTAAAAATTATTTTTAAAAAATTGGTGAGACTAGTCCATGGGTTGACTCATTAAGCAAAACAACATCGTTTTACTTAAAAGTGCTAGGCTTCGGGTAAGCCTGGGTCTGAAAGCCTAGGCCCAGATCCAATTAAAAAAGATATTATTTTACAGTTTTAATTTTTTAAAAATTATTTTAAAAAATTGGTGAGACTAGTCCATGGGCTAGCCTATTGCTATCTCTACTCTCAACTTCCCTTTCTACTATTGCATGAAATTTCTGGAAAGTTTCAAATACTTGACTATTTGTTTTCAACATGTATACCCAAGTCTTCATTGAAGTATTATCAATAAATTTAATAAAGTATATGTTATTTCCTAATGACCCCTTTTCGATAAGGTCACAAACATCTAAGAGGGTGTTTGTTTCTGTTTCTATTTTAATTTTAATTTTTTGTTTTTGTTTTCAAATTCAGTAAAAAAATCTTGTTTGTTTAAGGTTTTAGTTTTAGTTTTTAGTTTTGGTCTCTTTCGGTTTTCAAAAATTATGAAAATCATAAAAATTGGTTTTTGTTTCCTTTTTTATTTTTCATAATTTAATTTACTATCATTTAAATATATATTATTTAATTATTTAATTTTTAATAAAAATTATAAATAATTTAATTCAACATTATATTTATATATTTGATAAACTAAAATTAATTATCAATAAAATTATGAATTATTTAATTTTATTTAATTTTTGTAATTAAATTATATATAATTAAATTTCAAATATATAAATATTCAAATAAATTTGATTTAATAATTAAAATATATTTCAAATAAATATTAATTTATGGATAAAATTTTAATTTTTAACTTATTCATTTTATTAAAATAACTTAATTTTATTAATAATTTGTTAATAAATATTATATAAGAGATTAAATAAATAAATTTAATTAAAAATAATTTATCTTTAAGTTTTATCTAAAATGTAATTATTATCAATGATAAAAATATAACTACATTAACCTTAACAACCAAACATATCTTTGTTTTTATTTGAAAGAAAAAAACTGAAAACTATAACAGAAAAACAAAAGTAGAACCAAACAGCCCCTAAATTTACCACTTGATGAATAAGAAAATGATGAAATATAAGGGATACCAGTAATTTTATTAATTATTGTGATAATTTTCATTACTTAATGTCAATAATTCATTGATAGTATTATTAGATAACAAATTGAATATTGTAATTTTGTTAAGTAATTGTTTTTACTAAATCACGAGTATGATTCTTTGAATTTGATTTGGATTGCTATCATGATGTAGTAACATCTGCAAGATAATATATACATATAAAAGGATGAATAGATTTTGAGATTGAAGGATCGTATACGCATCATAAATAAAAATTGCAATCCTAAATTCATTTATTACGTTTAATATTCATACTAATATCAAGAACAAGCAAAAACAAATATCTAGAATTTGTGAGGATTAATCGGTAATGAACTTCGAAAAGACGAAATCTCTACACACTCCATACTGTGAAATACGTCCCGCTTTCAACCCTTGATATGACTATAGAGGATTTTGAAGAACTCTTTCTTCAAGAATGGAACAAAACAATTTTGTCTCTTTCTCTCTTGTTTTTATTTAAATGTCGAGAACATAAAAGAAGTTTAAAACGCCCTTTCTTCCTCTGTCTCTTCTCTTCATATATCAACGTAACAAATGTGAAAGAGTCTGTATTCTTACTCTCTTCTCTTCGTAAGTGTTTTAACATTTTTAAAACTTGAAAGACCAACTTCATCTATTTGTTTCTTAAACATACAAAGTGAAAGACTATGTCCCTTACTCTATTCTCTTTGTGTATTTAATGTCCATCTTTTAAAATGAATAACTAAGTTGTATTTGGTGAAATGCAAAAACAATGGTAACTCATCATTTTGCTTTTTTAAATTTATTTATAAAAGGAAATAAAATACAACTATTTTATTTTATTCATTTATTTTGCACAAGAGAGTTTCCAATATTAAATATATTTTATGTGCTAGCAAAAAATATAATAATATGCCATATAGATTATTTAATAAATTATCTCATAATACATTAAATAATCATAAACAGGAAATATTACAGTCGTAAGTCTGTGACCACATAGGTTCATCACTAGGTCGGTAGTAATTAATCCAATTAATTACTAATCAAGGTTAGAGTCTAATAATACTCCTCAACGACCAGATATGTGAAGTGACAACCTTACAAAGACGGAACTTGGTTAAGGATAATGCATTATTACCTTTCATGATTACAACTCAGGATTATCTTAAGGTATGGTTTAACTGTCAAATCCTATTACATAACAAACTATGTTACATGTCGATTATTAATGATTGATGAATGACTTAAGAAACTCCTTTCCTCACTAATTCAACTGCCTTGGCCAAGGTCTTGAAACAACCATTGAGATTAATGACAACATAGAGTTCAAACTCATTACCTAGAGTTGATGAATCCTATCTTGACTCACCACTAATTAGATAGGTACTTAATTACATCCAATGACCATTCAACTAGCATTTTTATACACTAAGTATCCAACATCAAAACATAATAAGTGACTTATTGATTACTATGATGATCTCAAGTCAAAGGAAAAAATATACATTTAAATTCTTATGATAATATCCCACTTGACAATTTATAGGTAATATTAACCATTGAGAATTCTCAGTTTAGTCAGTTCGATGATCATACGTCTATATGCATCATCTATATATGTAACTTAGTAAATGATATCTACTAATATCCATCCAATAGATACTATTACATATATTAATCTAACTGGATCATTAAAGTACTTATTTGATGATCCTACTATCAAGAACACTTTTAGATTAAACCCTAAAGACTTGACTCTCATTATCATAATCTCCATTATGATGGCAAGTGTATAAATTTAATCAAGGGCTTATCATATTAGGATAAAAACAATAAACATAATATAACAATATAATCATTTACCATGTTATTAAACAAAGTTAATAATCACAAAACAAAAGTGTTTAATCTATTACATAACGATTGGGTCATGAGCATAATTCCAACAATCTTCCACTTGACCTAGACCAAATCAGTCATGAACTTCAATTCTATTTTCCACTTGTGCTTATCAAACTCGTTTGATCCAAGTAGTGAAGGGATCTGTAGCATTTTCCTTTCCTTCAACCTTTTGAATTTGAATGTCCTTACGCTCAACAATTTCTCTAATTAGATAAAACTTCCGCATAACATGTTTGGATCTTTGTTGTGACCTTAGTTCCTTAGCTTGTGCAATAGCAGCCAAGTTCAATTAAGAACTTTTTCATCCAAACAGCTTCCTTAGTTGCATCGCATGCAGTTATGTATTCTACTTCAGTAACTGAATCAGCTATAGTAGCTTGCTTGGAACTTTTCCAACTCACTGCTCCTCCATTCAAGGTGAAAATATAACCAGAGGTAGATTTGCTATCATCCTTATCTGATGCAAAGCTAGCATCAGTATACCCTATTAGCTTTAATTCATAATCTCCTTATATGAGGATTTGGTCCTTAGTTCTTCTAAAGTACTTAAGTATGGTTTTAACCACTTTCTAGTGTTCCTCACTTAGGTTACCTTGATACCTGCTCGCTATTCCTAGTGCGTAGGCTACATCAGGCCTTGTACATGTCATGGTATATATGATAGCTCCCACTACACTAGCATATGGGATCCTACTTATGCGCTCTCTTTCTTCTAGGGTTTTAGGACAATCCTCCTTACTAAGAGAAATTCCAGTTCTTATTGGTAGATAACTTTTTATGGAATGTTTCATATGATACCTTTTTAAGATAGTATCAATGTACATGGATTAGGAGAGCCCTAGCAACTTCCTTGATCTATCTCTATAGATCTTGATTCCAAGAATGTAAGCTGCTTCTCCCAAATCCTTTATGGAGAACTGTTTAGATAGCCAAATCTTTGTATTTTGTATGGCTGGTACATCATTTCTTATTAGCAATATGTCATCTACATATAGCACTAAGAAAATAACTGTGCTCCCATTAACCTTCTTGTACACACATGTCTCTTCTTCGCATCTAACAAAATCAAACTTTCCGATTGTTGTATTGAAGCAAATATTCCAACTTCGTGAAGCTTAATTTAATCCATAAATGGATATTTGTAGGTTACATACTTTATTAGGAGCAAATGGAAATGTGAAACCTTCAGGTTGAAACATATAGACATCTTCCTTGAACTCTCCGTTAAGAAACACTGTTTTCACATCCATTTGGCATATCTCATAATCATAATATGCAGCTATAGCAAGTAGAATCCGAATAGATTTGAGCATTGCCACAGGGGAAAAAATTTCATCATAATCAATACCTTCATTTTGATTATATCCCTTGGAAATAAGACGAGTTTTTATAGGTTTCAATCTTCTTTTCTGCTCCAATATTTTTCTTAAATACCCATTTACATCTTATGGGTTTTATATCCTTTGAGGGATCAACCAAAGTCCATACTTTGTTGATTCGCATGGATTCTAACTCGGATTCCATGGCCTTAAACCACTTCTCACATTCTGGAATTACCATAGCCTCTATGTAAGCCTTAGGGTCATCATCGATATATGGGATATCATTAATATGATTATCCTTGTCACCTTGCACCATTAAGTTTAATTTATCTAGTGTACGACGATCCTTAGTAGACCTTCTAAGAGGCTCATGTTTAATAGTTTCTTCCTGTACTTGATCTTGTTGTTGCACTAGTTCCTAAACTGGTTCATTAACCTATCCGTTCTCCTCAACGGTTGAGGCTGTTACCCTTTGTGTCAACTTCAAGACATTAAGTAAAAGCTACTCAACATACATCTGATGCTCTTGAGCTTGTGTTGACTCGTCAAAATTCATCAAGATCTATTTCTACACCATGACTTCCTCCATTAAAGAACTCCCTTTCTAACAAGGTTACATTTCTGGCCACAAACACTTTGTGTTCAGAAGGGTGATAGAAATAGTATTCTATAGTTTCCTTGGGATAGCTAACAAATCTACACTTGTCAGACCTTGCTTCAAGCTTATCTGGCAGCAATCTCTTGACATAAGTTGGACAACCCAAACCTTCAAATGTTTTGGGTTAGGCTTACGTCCTTTCCACATCTCATATGGAGTTTTAGTGACTGCTTTAGTGGGAACTTTGTTTGATAAATAGGCAGCAGATTCTAAAACATATCCCCATAGGAAGATAGGAAGATCAGTCAACCCCATCATGGATCTCACCATATCTAATAAAGTTTAGTTTCTCCTTTCCAAAACACCATTGTGTTGTGGTGTTCCTGGAGAAGTCCATTAAGACAAGATTCCATCTTGCCTTAGATAATCATATTGACTAAGGCATCCTTTCTTGTGCAACTTGTTTACTTTTTTCTCACCAATAAGACCTAGTCTACAATGCCAAAGGTAAGTTTGATTTGCTTGATTATCTCTCTTCCTTTTTTGATCAGAAACATTCATAATGGGATAAATAACTATTTCAGCTAAGACATAAAGACCATATTCTAAATAACCACTTACATATAATTCATTACCATGAAATATATTACATTGGTTATTCCTAAAGATTGTATGAAATCCACTCTTGTCTAATGATGAAATGGAAATAATGTTCGAAAAAAACTTAGGAACATAATAACAATCTTTTAACAATAAAGTCTTTCCTGTAGGCATAACAAGAGAAATAGTTCCTACAACTAGGGCAACAATACTTGCTCCATTCCCAACTTATAGCTTTACTTTTCCTTTCTTCAATCTCCTACTAACCCTTAGACCCTGTAACATATTTCAGATGTTAAAGCTACTACCAATATCTAATACCTATTTAGTAGAGTCAATATTAGTTAAAGAAATCATGAAAACATTTTTCATAAATGTCCCACCCTGTTTCTTGCCTTTCAAAGTAGCCAAATACTTTAGGAAGTTCCTCTTCCAGTGTCCCTTCTTTGTGCAGAAGAAACATTTAGCATCCTTTTGGTCAACTTTCTTCTCCTTACCCTTGAATTTGTTCCAAACACCTTTAGGTGCAAGATGATTTTTCTTGGGCTTCTTTTTGCCCTTCCACTTGTGCTTAGAAGAGTTACCAACCAGATTCACAGAACCTGTCACTTTCACCTTCTTAGACGATGCCACTTGATTTTCATAATCGATCAACAAGTTGAGCGTTTCATAAAGATCACAGTCCATCTTGTTCATGTTAAAGTTAACAATGAACGGTGAAAAAGTATCAGTAAGAGACTGTAAGATCAAATCTTATGATAACTCTTTCTTTAGTGAACACCTTAACTTCTCAAGTTGTTCTATAAAATAAATCATCTTAAGAACATGGGGTCCCACAGGAAATTTAGGCTTCAGTCCACACTTGAATAGGGAGTTAGATAACTGGTATCTAATGGTCCTACTTTGTGACCCATACATGTTTTTAAGATGCTCAATAATCTGTGCAGGATTCATACCTTCATGCTGCCTTTGGAGTTCAGAACTCATTGATGCCATAATAATGCACTTGGCATCAGTACTTTATTCATTGTACTTAAAATATGCATATAACGCATTAGCATCATCAACTTCCTTAAGAGGCGATTCCTTCATGGGTTTATCGATCACATCGATAAGTTTTTTGTTCATGAGAACAATTCTCAGATTGTGGTACCAATCATCAAAATTGTTACCAGCTATCTTTTTAGCATTAAAAATGCTTCATAGTGATATAGTGGACATTTTGAGAAATCTAATAATAAAAAGAAAAAATCAAAACAAGAACACAGTCATATATCAATAAGACATGGACTTTTATCTAAATGATATAAAAAACTTTAAAATATGAATGGGCCCCTTAGTTGTCAAGTCATTACTCATGCATAATTAAAGAGTGGTAAATTACCTATTTTATCATATAAAATTTATAGTAGGCTCAATACTATATAGCCCCCTGGTTGTCAGGTTGTTCCTATTAATATAGTTGAGTTTATCCATCAATGTGACGGAGAATTAATTAATATTATACTCCCTAGGTAGTCTAGGTCAAAAGTATAAAATGAAGTAATTTCTCCTCACACATGCATCATATACAATAGAAAATATTATTTATCCCTGAACTACAAGTCACCTGGTTATCAGGTCATTCCTTGTAAACAAAATAAATATTATTTTCTACTTGGGTGGAAAATTCCTTTTGATAAAACGTCATATATTATATCAAAATAAATTCAATAATTTTAAAAGGTCAAGATATCTTGTTATTAAAAAAAAAAAAACATTAGTGATCATATCACATTGTCAGATAATATTCGTATAAGAAACTTTTAATGTAACAATGTAAGTTATAACAAATGCACTATAATTAATGAGTTTACCGTGCACATCTTTGATAGATAACATTTGTTTAATGCTAATTAATTAATTTACCATGCACATCTTTGATAGATAACATTTGTCCAATGCTAATTAATGAGGTTGCCATGCACATAATGGAAAGATAACATCTGGAATTTGCTTTTAATGAGTTTTCCATGCACATATGAAAAGAAATCATCTGTCAAAATCTTTTTTAACCAAATGCTTTTAAAACCTACATGCCATGATTTTTATGATAACAATTACAAAAAAAAGTATGTTAAAAGCTTTTCCATTGCTTTTAAAATGTGTATTATGATAACATCTGTCTCTCAAGATAATCTCATACATGTTAAATGAACAACTTCCATGTGTTAAAACAAGGAATGCAACAAAAAACACAAATCATAACATTGGCATTTTCAAGTATGATGTGAACGTAACACTATCTCTAATACAAATTGAAGGATTGCATAAGAAGCGGAAACAAAAATTGCAATCCTAAATTTATTTATTGTGTTTAATATTCATACTAATATCAAGAATAGGCAAAAACAAATACCTGAAAATTTTGAGGATTAATCGGTAATGAACTTCGAAAATACAAAGTCTTTATGCACTCCACATCGAGAAATATGTCCTGCTTTCAACACTTTATATGGCTATGGAGGATTTTGAAGAACTCTTTCTTCAAGAATGGAATAAAACAATTTTGTCTTTTTCTCTCTCTTTTTTATTTTAAATGTAAAGAACACAAAAGAATTTTAAGATTCCCTTTCTTCCTTTGTCTCTTCTTTTCGTATATCAACGTAACAAATGTGAAAGAGTTTGTATTCTTACTCTCTTCTCTTCGTAAGAGTTTTAACGTTTTTAAAAATTGAAAGACCAACTTCAGCTATTTGTTTCTCAAACGTATAAGGTGAAAGAGTATGTCCCTTACTCTATTCTCCTTGTTACTTATTTAAAATGCCTGTTAATTTATTTATATTGTTGGTATTGAATGTAATAGTTTGTAATGAGCCATGGCATTCTTTCTATTTAGTGAATATTTTCCCACTTAACAATGCATTTTTTGCTTATTTGTAATGAATGACAATATTTTTTATACATAGATGTGGTTTTGGATAAACATAGCACTAGTATAATTTGCATTGAAGCTGGGTATAATTTGTACTTAAAGATCATATTCTAATCATAAATTATACATCATACTTATTTTTTTAAAGATTGTTGGTGTTGTTTTTACATAAGACAAGTGTTACATATATTAAGTACTCGTATGATTTCTATTAAGACATGGAACTGTTTATACTTATTCCTGCTCTTCCCTTATAAAAGTGCAATTGTTATTTATTTAAAATGAACAACCAATGGTATTTTCTTATAAATGTGTGGTAAAAAATGCCTGATTTTTTTCTTCTTATTTTTCTTTTAAAACTTTGCTTTGCTCTCCCATGAAAAAAATAAACAAATGATGTGGAGGTTGTCTATGGATGTATCATTGACGTACTTAACTGTGAGATATAAGATAAACAAAATAAATTGTTCTAAATATTAAGTTACATAAATAAAGTGGCAGTTCCCACCTTTAAATTTTAATAATTGCATGAATGTATTTAATAGAAATGTAGAGAAGAAAAAAAGGGTATCAATAAAAAGATAGATGGAATAACTAAGTTGTAGAAAAAATGTGACTATTCTCACCTTCAAATTTTAACAATTACATTAACATATTATATAAAATTTAAAAAAAGTTGTGATTATAAAAAATATAAATAGAAATTTTTTTTGAACATAATTAACACATTTACTTTTACCGATTTGAACAATCTCTATTATATTTGTCTCTAGCAATTGGCCATAAAGATTCTTCTGTTAAAAAATTACAAAGTTGTTAAGATTAGATAGCCGATAAAAAAGATGTAAATGTTTTCCAATTTTTAAACCAAATTCTTCTTAGATCTAAGGCTAAACGAAACATTAAGTCACTATCGGGCTACAAAAAAATCAATCATAAAATTTAATTGATAGTAGAATGCAAGAGTAATGCATGCGGAATATAGTATTATAAGATGCAAGTTCACTTGTTTGCATACACATGTTCAAACTTTTATGAAGATCAAATTGTTCTTATCACATTTGATCGACATCCTCTGGACTACTCTCAATAATAGAAGTGTGATTATGACCATTGCTTTAAATTTTAATATCAAGCTTGATGATCTGACTCAACTCACAAGACTAAAAGTTCATATCCAAATTGTTGGAGCTAACCAAGACCTTACTGTCAACATTGTTAGCTTAAGGTTTATATTTAACGATTATGATGATAACCTTATAATATTTTAAAATTCAAATTAGATTTATTTCCTTATATATAAACAACGGTATAATTCTTAAAAGGAAATAAAATCATGGAATAATTGCTTTCCTTCTTACAGGAACCTTCTTTGTGAACTTACCTTATTAAAAAATTGTTTCCAAAAGGATCCTACTTATTATAAATGTCATATATTTTCCACGTGATTACTAGAAGATTTTTTGACAAAGATGACATCGAAGTTATTTGGAATTAAATCCATCCAGTTGACTAAGGATGCAAGTGAAGTAATGGATAGTTGAAAGAAAAGTCTACTTAAGAAAGAGCAACTGCTTTTGCAAACACAGATTAGAGATGTGAGCACAGATCAGACTTTTAAAATAAAATTATATCATAAATTCTTTTGAAAGTGATATCATTGAAAAATCTCTTGTTCTTTAGAAAGTGAAAATATTTTTGAGAGAGATCAGTGTAGCTCATATCGAGCAAACTTCATTTTCTATTGAGAGTTTGTAGAGGCTAGCTAAATATTACTAGTTTGGAAGGTTAAAGAACCTAGAAAAATATTAACTTGTGAGCTTGGAGATGCTCGTCAAGTTACTACTTGGTTTTTCATCGTGAAACACTCAAGTTGGATACTTGGGGATTTGACGTAGGCTTGGTTGTAAGCCAAACTAGTATAAATTGACCGAGTCCTTCTCTCTTCTTTTAACTTTTATATTTTTGCATTATATTATGTGTGTGTTCATTTCAGTAAGAAATTCTTTCAATTCTAAAATAGGTTCCTTCTGTTTATAACTTGCTAAAAGTTCCTTTTATTTCAACAAGCACCTTCTATTTTAAATTTGTTTTTAATTGGTCTTATTCTTTAGTAAGTTCCTGTCGTTTAACAGGTTACTATTATCTAACAGGCTACTATCCTCTAAAAGGCTCCTATTGTTTTTCATTTTTAACAGGCACCTATCTTTATTAGAATTGAAAGAATTTTACAAAAAAATTTTTATGTCACACACAATTCACCCCCCCCCCCCTCTTGCGTGTGTTTTCTTTTATCATTTATTATTAGAGAAAGGTTTCCCATTTTGTGTTTTACAATATGTGATAGATCATGATAAACACCCTGAGAAACTTTGAAGGAAAATCCATCATAAAGTCTCCTTACTTCAATGGAAATAACTACTCATATTGCAAAAAGAGAGAATGACTATATATCTCCAATCTGTAGATATCAAAGTATGGCAAGCGATTAAAGTTAAAGCTACAAGTCTCAATTCCAATAATGTAGAAGTATGGACTAATGTTGATAGGAGAAATGCACAATTAAATGCTAAGGTAAAATATCAACCGATATGTACGTTGTCTCCAGAAGAATTCGAAAAGATATCATACTATTCCATAGCAAAAGAAATGTGGGACAAACTTGATGTTACCTTTGAAGGCATGAATGAAGTAAAGAAACATAGAATAAGTCTTTTGGTACATCAATTTGAACCTATTATCATGAAAGAGGGAGAGACTTGATAACTATAAACTGCATCATGTTTTAGGGCATAGTTTGGTATGTGTTTAGCTATTAAATCAATCGTTTAGTATGGGTTTAGGCTAAAATTGTGCTATTTTGTGATTTATTTATGTTTAAGTGTTTTAATGGTTAGTACAAGTCTTTGAGCTTAAATATTATGTTTTTAAGATACCTTGATGTGTTTGCTAGTGTTTCAGGGTCAACATCGAAGAACGAAGGAGTTTCGAAAACATTCAAGCTGAAATAACAACCTATGATCGTGGCTTATCAAGCCACGATTGTGAGAAAAGCTCCAGATTTGGCTCACGATCATGGCTTGCATGCCACAATCATGACAGAAGCTTAAGGAATGGCCCATGATTGTGTCCTGCATGCCACGATTATGACATACCCCAAAAAACCCTAGGTTTACCCAAAGCACAAAGGAGGATAAAAGTAGAAGAGGAGAAAGGGAAAAGGGAGCTTTTTGGCAGCCACTATTGTAACCCTAAGTGAGGATATCGCGAGAGAGAGAAAGAGAAGAAGGAAGATGAAGACGAAGCTGACTCAAAGTGCTTCCCGGATCAGGAGGCTTTCTGACATCGCTGCCGTCCATCATCTATTACAATTGTATTTTCTTTTTATTTCAATTTTATTGATGTATAGAATTGAGATGGATAGTATGATGATAGGATTTGGAATATTGATGATGTTCTAAACTTTTCTCTGGGATTTATGTTGATTTAATGATAATTTAGTTGATTGTCTTATTTGGATGAATGTCTTGATTTAATTACGTTATTGCATAACTCGGCAATAAATTGAGAGGGTGAACTGAATGAAAAATGATTAAATCAGACTAATGAGAGTTAGGCAATTTAATAGAAACTGTAATAAATCATATTAGTAATTGTGCAGAGAGAGATCCTGTGTGATGTTCCAATAGTTTATTAGAGTGCTTCAGATCTAAATATGTTTTGGATAATTTGTTAATTGAGAGATTGCAAATTCCATAATCTAATTAGGATTTATAATTTAGGTTTTAATGGTTATAACTTAAGAGAGAGTAATCAGCCCTAGGACAGTCTAGAACCAATACTCTATTGACACATAATTGGCTAGGACAACATTAATGATAAGTAAAATCCCCTTTCTCATAAATTGGTAAATTCCTTAGGCTAATTATATTGTGATTGCATATTGGTCAATTTTTAATTCCTTTGTTTTTAATTTCTGATTTATGTGGTTGAATTCAATTCTGATGATTACTTTCCATTGTATTGCATATTTTGAGTTTCATATATTGTTGGCCTTATATTTTCGGATTAGATTAGTTTCCCTCCTCATGGGATCGATACCTCTTATACTACAATTGTGACCCGTACGCTTGCAATATTTGAGGGCTTATAAATTTTAAAGCTCGAATGACACAATCAAAACCATAGACGAATTCATTGGATGTTTCAATAACATCATCACTGTCTTGAAGAATTTGGGAAAAATATATCCTAATGACAAGCTCGTAACAAAGATTCTAAGGTCACTACCAAAGGAATGGAGACTTAAGATGATAGTTCTAAAAACGAAAAAAGGATGTAGACATTATCTCACTCGATTGACTATGAGAAAATCTGATGATCCATAAAACCGAGCTTAGGCGAGATGAAGGATCCTCCTACAGAAAAGCAATGGGACTAAAAGCAACTAACGAATCAAACAGTGATGAAAGTGACATTGAGTTGCACATAGATGGAGATCATGAGTTCAACTTCATGTTCAAAAAATATGTACGCTTCTACAAAAAGAAGTTAAAAAAGAAAAGAGGAGACAAGAAGGCTGCAAATAACAGGTCCCTATCAAAAGGCAACAATAGCAGTAGCAATGCACAAATCATATGCTACAGTTGCAAGAAGCCTGGGCACACCAGATCTGAATGGCCTATCCTTCAAAAGGATAAAATATAGAATAGGAAACCTAGAAAGTAAGCTAAGACTGCAGCTTGGTCTGACAAGAATTTGACAGCTTTAAAGAAGACAAACCTGAGGAAGTAGAATTTTGACAGCTTTAAAGAAGACAAACCTGAGGAAGTTAGCAACGTCTGCTTCATGGCTAAATATAGAGACAATGAGGTATACTATTCTAACTTTGATATTGAATTTAATTAATTTAAAATTGCATATCATGAATTGTATGATCAGTATAAAAGGTTGACAGTGAAATATTTCAAAGAAGTTGAGAAGTCCAAGAGTAATGATGCATCTCTGAAGAGTAAGATTAAATCATTGGAATCAATGAATGAGAATCTAGCTACCAAGAATCTGTCTCTCGAAGTTGAGCATAAGAAAAAGGTCTTTGATACCTTAGAACTTGAGAAAGAGAAAAGTGTTGAAAAGATCTTATCTGTAGAAAAAGATCTGGCAAATTTTATAGATATAAGGAACAACCTTGACACATTCCTTGGTAGAGGTAAATGCGTGTTTGATAAGGCCGAAATGGGATACAATGAAAACAATAATATTAGGCCTTACAAGAATTTCTTTATCAAATCAAGGAGAAACTATATTCAAAATAACAAGAACTTGATACATGTTAGAAATTATATTAATTCTCATTCATCTGTTTTACGCTTGTACTGTGGTAGACATGGTCACATTAGTCATTCTTGCAACTTTCATAAAATGGAGAAATTATCTCAAATGTATATTTAGAGACCAAAAGGTCAAACTACTAACCTGAAAAGTCCCAGAATATTTTGGGTACCTAAAATAAAAATATTTTTTCCAGATATGTTTCAAAATAGAGACAAGAGAAAATCAATGGATAGTTACTAGCGGTTGTTCAAGATACATGACAGGTGAAATATCACACTTCAACTACATTGAAAGAACAGATGGAGGTATTGTTGTCTTTGCAAACAAAAATAAAGCAAAGGTCACCGGAGTTGGTAAAATTAGTAATTCTGACTCTACCTCTATTGATAACGTTCTCTTTGTTGATGGTTTGAAACATAACCTGTTGAGTATAAGTCAGTTATGTGACAAGGGTTACAAAGTTATTTTCTATGCATCTCATTGTGAAATTGTCAACATTCATAATGATAATATTATGTTTATTAGTCCTAGAAATCAGAATATATACTATGCTTAACTGGAATATATGTCCTCACAAAATGTTAAGTGTTTTGTTTCTCTAGAAAAGGATTTGTTTATACTCAACATAGGAGATTTGGACATGCCAGCATAAGCATTCTATTAAAATTTCCAAAAATGAGTTAGTAAGCAGACTACCTACTTTGAAGTTTGAAAGCAATCAAGTTTGTGAGGCTTGCTTAAAAGGTAAACAAGTCAGAAGCAGCTTTCCTCCTAAAAATATTATGTCTACTAACCAACCTCTTGAACTTGTGCACATGGATCTATTTGGTCCCGCTAAGACTCAAAGTTTTGGTAGTAAACATTATGGTTTTGTTTTAGTAGATGATTATTCCAGATTTACAAGGATTACTTTCTATCAAATAAGGATGATGGTTTAAAAGTTTTTAAGAAGTTTTGTAGAAAAATTCAAATAAAAAAAGGATACTACATTAATTTAATTCGAAGCGATCATGGAGGAGAATTTGATAACAGAAAGTTTGAAAAGTTCTATGACAGTAATGGTATAACTCATAACTTCTTAAGTCTAAGATGCCTCAGTAAAATGGAGTTATAAAGAGAAAGAATAGAACCTTGGTTGATATGGCCAATACTATGCTGTGTGAAAGTGGACTACCTCATGAATACTGGGTAGAAGTAGTATCTATGTCATGTTATGTACTTAACAAATGTCTCATAAGACCCATTCTAAAAAAGACTACCTATGTTGTGGAAAGGAAGAAAACTAAATTTTGTTTACTAACAAGCATTTTGTTATAAGTGCTTCGTTATAAATAATGGAAAAGACAATCTTGGAAAATTTGATGCGAGATCAGATGAAGCCATCTTTCTAGGCTATAGTAATGTGAGTAAGGATTTAGAGTCTATAATAAAAGAACAAATAAAATAGAAGAATCAATACTTATGGTATTTAATGAAGCTCTACCGTCGACAATATCGGTTGATTCAGATGATGATGACCTCCCCTGGTTCCTAAAAATACATTAGAAACTCTAACTACAACATCTTTGGAATCACAAAATCAAGAAGGTCCTTCTAAAGGGTGAGCAGAGCAGGCTCCTCCCTCTCAGTAGGAGCCTATGCAAAGAAAAACACCTAGAGAATGGAGAGGTCTTGATACACACCAATACATTTTGGGACATCCCTCTGAAAGTCTAAGAATAAGATCATCATTTAAGAACAATTTTATTGCTCACGTTTCACAAATAGAACCAAAGACTGTTGAAGAGGCCCTTACTGACGAAAACTAGGTTTCAGCCATAAAAGATGAACTGAATCAATTTGACAAAAATATAGTCTAGAATCTAATACCTCGCCCTCAGAACAAGTCAATCATTTTCGAAACAAACTTGACGAAAATGGTAAGGTGGTAAGAAATAAAGCTACATTTGTAGCTCAAGGTTGCAATCATCAGGAAGGTATTGATTTTGATTAAACTTATGCTCCTGTTGCTAGATTGGAATCAATTAGAATCTTAGTTGCCTTTGCATGCTATATAAATTTCAAGTTGTTACATATGGATGTTAAAAGTGAATTTTTAAATGGTTACATTAACGAAGAAGCATTTGTCAAGCAACCTCAAGGATTTGAAGATAAAAACCATTTGGATTACATGATGAAGTTAGCCAAAGCTCTGTATAGCTTAAAGCAGGCTCCTCAAGCATGGTATGAAAGATGAAGTAACTTTCTGCTTGAGAATAACTTTGAAAGATGAATGGTCGATAAGACCTTATTTATTAGGAGAAAGGAAAATAATATGCTCTTAGTGCAAATATATGTTGATGACATAATATTTGGTGCTACTAATCCATACTTCTGTGAAGAATTCTCAGCATTAATGCAAGGGGAGTTTGAAATGAGCTTGATGCAAGAATTGTCATTCTTTCTCGGATCACAAATAATACAAATAGAAAAAGGAATCTTCATTAGCAAAGACAAACACACATAGGAACTCATCAAGAAATATCACTTTAAGAATGCCAAACCAATGAATTCTCCCATATACACTAGAACTAAACTTGATAAAGACAAAGAAGGAAAAGCTACGAATGAGACAAAGTATAGAGGAATGATTGGATTACTACTACATCTTACAAGCTCAAGACCAGAAATTATGCTTAGTGTGTGTCTTTGTCACCCCTTTCAATCAAATACAAAAGAAAGTCACCTTCAAACAGTGAAAAGAATTTTCGATATCTCCATAGGACTATGGATTTTGGACTATGGTATCTAAAAATTGATTCATTTGTCATAGTGGGCTATTGTAATGCAGATTATGCAGGTGATAAAGCCGATCAAAGAAACATAAGTGGTTACTCTCAATTTCTTAGAGTATGTTTAGTATCTTGGTCCTGCAAGAAGCAAAATTGCATAGCACTTTCAACGACTGAAGGGGAATACATAGTAGCTGCCAGCTGTTGTGCTCAAATCTTATGGATGAAGCATCAACTATAGGATTTTCTCTAAACTTTTCTCTTATTCCTATATTATGTGATAATACTAGTGCTATAAATCTTTCTAAAAATCCTATGCATCACTTTAGGACTAAGCATATAGACATCAAACATCATTTTCTTAAAGATCATATTTTAGAGGGAACCATTTGTTGGACCCCCAATTTTTCTTAAAATTTATTTTATTAAATTAGCAAGCATGAATGTAAATTAGAATTCTTGAATTAGCAATTTTTGGAGTTTAGTTAGGTATATAATTAATTATGCGTAGTTGCAAGGATTAAAAGGAAGAGTTAGAATTAAGTTAAAGAGTTAGAAGGCATTAGATTAAATATGGAATGGTAAGCTTGGAAAGACAAAAGTTTGTCTTAAAGTAATAAGAAAAGAAGAGAAGCGAGTCGTGTATAGTAAGAAAGAAAAAAAGAGAAAGTCTTCGAAGAAACTAGAAGAAGAGAAGGAGAAACTGAAGCATAAATAGAAGAAGAAGGAAAGAAAGAAAAAGGAGGAAGAAGAAGAAAGAAAAAGGGTTCAGCTGAAAATTTTTAGGTATTCCCTATCTTTTCTTCTTGCATTAGTAGAAGAAGAAACTATTAAAAGTAGGTTTTATTTTGAAAATGAAGAGAGAAAGAAGAGAACCAAGAAATTTGTTTTCTTAGATATTTATGGATTTCTAACTATATCTTAGTTCTTCTAGCCTAGATAAAGCTTACTTTTAGATAATATAGCTTTATGGGAGTTCTATTCGTGGATGTTGATTGAATAAAAATAAGTTTGTTTGAAGAGAACCAAGAAATTCGAAATCAAGAGCCATGAGGAAGAACAAACTTGAGCTTGGATTTATAAGTAAATTGGTGGGTAGTAGGTTTATAGTTATTGTGATGATGAGCTAAAATATTTGCTTGTACGTATGATAAATTGTTTGTCTTGAATAACTGTGAATGTGGGAAAAAATGTTCAGTGAATTTAATATCATGTTTGCTTTGTAAAAATTCTGCTGCTTTTGTATTGATGAAAAACAAAAAAAGTTCAAGAAGCATGAAAATATGAAATATGTAAGCATTGAATATTTGCTTGTGTGGGTAAGAGAGATACCATTCTATTCGTCATGTGCACGTTAACCTAAAGCCTTCTCTCGACTGCCTCCTTGTGGCACATGAGCTCCGAAAAATGAACTCATTCTGTTCATAATTTAAACTTCGGTTTTGCCATTTTGTTTTATGGGATTCTCTTGAGCCATTATGTTGGTGTGTTGCATCTTGAATTGTTAAACGTAAAGCATAATTGAGTGTTATGATTTAGGTATTAAATGATTATATGATCTGATTTATGTGATTTGCTAAGACTAATATGAAAAATATAGTGTGTGTGTGTGTCTACATGCTTGATTGTGTTTGTGGTTCGTTATCGCTGGCTATAAGCGTATTAGCCACTGAGCTTCCCAGCTCACCCCATTATCTTTCCACTTTTTAGGTGCAAAAATAGCAGATCAATGTTGAACCTTGCAAAAACTTCAGCTGACTCTAAGAATTACTATTTTTGCAACTAAGTTGGTTTAGAAACTTTTGGTACTTTAGAAGCATATCAAGCATAAGTAGTCATGTTGTATTTTTAGATTATGCTACTATTTTGGCTCTTAATATGTAATTGAAGTTATGTATAACCTTGCAACATCTGAGAAATGAAACTTTGTCTTCTGGAGAAATGAATGAAAGAAGGGTTGAAGAACTTCTTTTGTATATGTGCAGAAAATTTCTTTTTTGTTAGTGTTATTGTGTTGGAAATAAAGTTTGAGATGTTTGATGGTTTTTGGATAGATTTTCTTAAGCAAATGGTTAAAGTGGGAGTTTTGTACGTATGGATTGTGCTGTTGGTTTCGGGTCTTTTGGAAATTGTATAGAAGTATATATTGATAGATGAGAGAAATAAGAGAAAAAGGGGATGAAAATGTGTTCTGAATCTTTAATGAATAAACTATATTGATTTAGGCAGAATTTGACAAAATTGTCTTCATAAAAGTTGTAGCTCTTTCTCTTAGATTTCTAAAGACATAAAGTTTATAATTTTTAGATTTGGGGATTAAAAGTTATGATGTTTTGAAGTGGGAGTGTGCATCAGGGTTGCACGATCGTGCATGTGCACCATTGCGACAACCCCTTTATTTGGGAAGGTCACGATCGTGCACATGCACGATCACGACAAACCGTTACACAATCATGACCTCCCCCTCTCACGCCTATGGGCGTGACTTTTTCCCTTCTTCTCTTATTTTATTTTATTTTATTTATTTATTTTGTTTATTTGTTTGACTCCTAATCCAATTTATTTTCATGTCTATTTTATTTTATTTGTTTGTGTATTTGTTTTTACTCCCACCATGAGTTCTTTTTATCTTTATCATAGTTTTATTTATTTTATTTTAAAAGTCCCTCAATTTTGGTGCCTTGTTAGCTCGAAATAGGAACTGAGACCTGGGGCCAACATCTTTGGTATCAGAGCCCATGGTTTCTAAGGATTCCTAGGCTTAGAATTATTGCTAAATTATTTGTTTACACTGTCGAGTTTATTAAATGCATTAAGTGACATGCATATTATACATACATGTAAGAAATAAGGTTAAAATGAAAAGTAAGCTAAATGATAATGTTTTATTGAAGGAGTAAAATGCCACCTCATCGAAGAACACAAGGAGTTATGCAAGGATCTGCTGCATCTAACTCTCCACCAAGAGAGGAGGGTACTGATGAGTTGAGAGCCCTAGTGATTGTTGAGGTGAACGTAGGGTAGGATAGCGAACCCTTTTAACCACAAATGCAGATCCAGAGCAAATGCCTAATGCTTTTGATCCCAGAATGTTCCAAGCCTTTGCTCACACTTTTGTACAGGTTATGGGCCATATGCCATCAACTTATACTCCATCCCCATCTAAGAAAGGGAGACAATTTGACAAGCTAAAGAAGTATGGTGCAGTGGACTTTTATGGAACAACTGATCAGGAAGAAGCTGAAACATGGTTGAGGAAGACAGAAAGAATATTGGAAAAGATGGATTGTGAAGAAGAGTAAAAGATTGTGTATGCTGCAAGTTTCTTTCAGGGAGATGCCCTGCATTGGTGGGAAAGTATACCAGGGAGCCAGTTAAAGCCGCCGGTGTTAACCTGGAAAGCTTTCCAGGCTGCCTATAAGAAGAAATATCTATCTGAGGTATCTATCCAGCAGAAGCAGAGGGAGTTTCTAAGTCTCACCCAGAGGGAGATGACAGTGAGTGAATATGAGCATAGATTTACACAGTTGTCTCGATATACAGCTAAGCTGACGATGAGTGAGGCGGCTAAGTGCCAAAGGTTTAAAGTGGGATTTGTTAAGTCAAGGAGACTTCACTTCTTTTATTGATTTTTTATAAAAGTAAAATAATAATAATAATAATAGAAAAGTGTGTGAACTGCTTTGATGAGTTTGTTAAGTGTGCAGATAAATGTAAGAGGCACAAATCATCAAGTCAAGATGATATTCAAGCAAAGTCATCAGACGAAGTGAAGTCATTAGACGAAACGAAGTCATCAGATGAGCGAAGTCATTAGATGAAGCTAAGACATCAGACGAAGCAAAGACATAAGAAGAATTATACAAAACAAATCAAGACGTTATAATTGAAGAACAACTCACAACGTCAGTTAGTTAGTTAGTTGGAGTTGGTTACAAGACTTAACTAACAAATGATCTTTGAAGATTTTACAAACAGTTTTTAAGAAGACCGTTGGAGATTTAGACTGTAAATATCACTTATAGTCATAAAAAATAACAATAACAAACACAATATACTCAAGACACAAAATACAACCTTACAATTATAAACCTTCAACTCTCAATTTTTTACTTACGATATTGTAAAAAATAGCTTGAGTGAAAACAAGAAAGAAAAGAGATCAAGTCGACCTGTAACGTGAGTTTAGAAAACTCAAAATCTTTTCAGTGAAAGGGAAGGCTACAGCCTGAAGAGGTTGAGATAGCAGATAAAGAATACTTTGTGAAAGAGACCTGAAAAGGCTCTAGAAGTGTGAAATAATACTTGTAAAAGTTGAAAGAGACAGTGAAAACTTAGATATATAGTGAAATCTCAGATATACTCTGAGGACTGGACGTAACCCTAAGGTTAAGGGTGAACCAGTATAAATCACGATGTCATATTCTCTAACCCTTATCTCTTTAATTTCATGTTGTTGTAAGAATAGATACTATTTCCACTGTTGCATTACTCAAATGAATTAAGTGCGTTGTTTTGTAAATTGTCTGAATCTTTGAAGAAAATCAAGAAGTTTTTAAAGATTTCAATCTTAGACGATTTATCACAATTCAAGCCCCCTTCTTGTGTATTCTTACATATTACGTGATTCTATAAAAACTAGTGATTTACTTCAGTTGGTATCAGAGCGAAGTTTCCAAGAAACACTATTACAAAGTGAGGACAAAGATCCATTGCTGAATCATATGTTTTTATAGCTGAAGGTGCCTCAGTCACAAGACCTCCTGCATTCAATGGTGAAGATTATCATTATTAGAAGGATAGAATGTGGCTCTTCATAGAATCCACACACATTGATCTTTGGGATATCATTGAAAGTGGTCCATATATTCTAACAAACTACGAAGGGAGAAGCATTTCTCGGGATAAATGGTCAGTTGATCAGAAAGCTCGTGTTCAATTAAATTCAAAGGCCAAGTTCTTTTTAAGTTGTGCGTTAAGTAGAAGTGAATATGATAAGGTTCATGGATGCGAATCTGCAAAGGAAATGTGGGACACATTAGCCATTGCATATGAAGGCACAAACCAGGTGAAAGAATCCAAGATTGGTATTCTTGTTCATCAGTATAAGTTGTTCAAGATGAAAGATGATGAGTCTATTAATCAAATGTTTGGGCGAATTCAAACAATCATTAATGGACTTAAAGCTCTGGGGAGAATCTACGATAGTCAAGATCATGTCAGAAAGATCCTCAGAAGTCTTCCAAAAAGATGGAGACCCAAAGTAACTGCAATATAAGGGGCCAAGGATTTAAGCAAGCTTAAGCTAGATGAATTGCTTGGTTCACTAAAAATCCATGAAGTGGAGCTTGATTTGAAAGATAAACCCAGAAGGGACAAATATATTGCATTGAAGGATGGTAAGAAGAATCAGAAAACGCAGAAAAATAAAAGCTCATCTTCAAAAGCATTAAAGATTGAAGAAATCAAGAATGGCAATGCCAGTGAATCTGATCAAGATTTAAGTGAAGATGAAGACAAACTATCTTTCATTTCAAGAAAGATTAGAAGGATGTGTAAAAAGAAAACTAAAGGAAATAAAGATTCCTCTTTAAAAAGGATTAATAAAGACGATTTGAAGAATGAGAAAAGCTCTATCGTCTGCTATGAGTGCAATAAACTGGGAGATTACAAGTCTGAATGCCCCTTGCTCAAAAGAAAACAAAAGAAGAATCAAGGAAACAAAAAAGGCATGATGGCAACA
>JAOQMS010051465.1:0-29416 GCA_027563885.1 Erythroxylum longipes | reverse complement strand
GAAATTCATTGTTAGCTATTTGTATTAAATCATTGTTATCTATTAAATTGTGTATTAAATATTTTTCTGAAATTTTTGTTCTTGATTGATTTAATGTAATGTCTATGCTTATTTTACGATCTCACGACGCATTTTTCCCGGGGTAAACATTTATTAAATTTTCTTATGATCTACCTCTATTTTTATTCAGAGATAAGTTAAATGAGTTTATTTGTTTTAAGTTTGACCTGGTGGGGAATTCCTCCCTTGTGAGAACGCGTCCAGATGTCACGTAGGGCGTCGGGCCCGTGACCCGCCCGGGGAGGGGTTCCAACAAAAGGTAATGAAAGATGTGTTAGTATAAATGATTAAAACACCTACTCATCAAAACCAGACCTCCTCTTCTAAACTTTTGTTATTAGCACTAAGGCTCTCATATAACAAAATATGACTATGATTGGTGTTACTAGAAAACTCCTGGGTTGACCTTATTAAATGTTTAAACTGTAGACTCATCAATCATCTCCAAAATTTTGTCATTAAAAATAACCTACTGAATGTAGTTAAATCTCTTCAGATGGATCACCAAGATGTTGTTAGGAAAAGCACAAAAACAAAACTAATGTCACAAAAAAATAATTAAATTAATTTTCTTAAATACTATCAATGAAGAACCAATCAATTATAGTTCTCACATAAATAAAAGAAAAAATTACACACCACAAAACTAAAATTTTAATTTTCATTGTAAAAAACTTTTCCTATGTGAGGAATAAAACCACAAGCACAAGCTAGTGAAATCTTCAATTATATCAAAATAATAAGTAATACAAATTGTTCTTCTCTAGTACCACTAGAGATGATCTCAAAATAAATTTTTAAGAAATTAATTCTTGTTACAATAAGATAAAAATTGGAGAGATTTCATCTGATTGAGAACACCTAAAAAATTTCGATAATTAACCCTTAATTGTCTTTACACCACGAAAAAGTGGAGTGACTGTATCTTTACCCTTGGCAAATTTTTATTATTATCAAAAAGTTATGCAAAGGCTACCCACAATTGCGCAAAAAAGAAGAAGAAGAAGATTTTATAATACATATATATATATATATAAAAGAAATATGTGGGAGCCAAAATGTCCAAGCTATATATAACTTCTAATATCCAATTGCTAATTGGATATCACCACCATCACGTGCACAAACCCCATATTTATTTATTTATATTTTATGTGTACATATGGCTTGATCCTATTGAGCAGCACCTTTAACAAATTTCTCCCTCACGCTTATATGGGAGGGATTACCATCCCAATGACTGAATGACAAACCTTAAGTTTCTCCCTCAATAGAGTCTTTGTTAATAATATTTATGCCATTTTCATCAATGTGAACCTTCTTATGTTGCAACAACTACATCTTTAACATATCTCTTTTCCAACTATATCTCACATTAATATGTTTAGAGTAAGAATGGAAAGAGGAATTATTATCAAAGGGGATAGCACTTTGTCTATCATAAAATTACTCATATTTTTCTTGTTAGAAACAAGTTATTAAAGAAAATTCTTCATTCATAACAACTTACAAGCTTTCGTGGTTGTAATAAACTCCACTTTGTTTATATTTTTGGATTTTTTTATACAAACAGTTCTCAAAATTTTCTTTTCTTTTCCCTTTTTCGTATGGGTCTATCAGAAATAGTCTCTCTATCAGTTATAGGTAAGGTTACGTACTTTTGGACCTCCCCAAACCCTGCATCTCAGTGGGACTTCTATTGGGTATTTTTGTTATTGTTGTTGTTGTTAGTAGTAAAAATGTAACATATTTTTGAAACCATATCTGTTATGACACTGCTCCCCCTAAGGAAGTGATCAAATATCTTGAAGTAGACTTGCTCGAATCAAAATCACTAGTCATATCATCATTTATGTAGCCAACTAACATAGGCTTGTAATTCTAAACCACATAAAAAAAAACTAAAAGTTCCATAAAGGTAACTAAAGATCCATTTAATTGTTAGAATTGTGCTATAAAGGCAATCACCTTTAGCACATTGTATAAACTTTATTTTGATTAATAAAACAAAAGGCAATTTTTCTTTAATTTGATGTTTGTTTATTTATGAATTGATGTCGATCTTAAATCAAATTAACGAAGTCCATGATACAAAACATAGCATGAAGTAAATCATGATGAGATCATGATAATGTGATTCCTATCATGTGTAATTATGTTAGTATCTAAATTATCCCTAGTCATAGGATTAATAAGACAAGACATTATTAATCTGGATATACTAGCACATATTATACTCCTTGATTTGATCAAGTAGTGCATCTCACAAACTGTAAGCATGAGATATTTAGAGTTAACATGTGGATACTTACTAAGAGTAGTAAGTACATCGGATGACCTGCTATGAGATTAGCATATGGATGATTTATCAAATTTCAATGATTAATCTCATCATAGCAATGTTGCAAATATCATTAGACTTAAAGTACTCAAGGATACCTTGGATACTGATCTTGTGCTTTGACATAATTCCTTGTTGCCTCAAGATGAGGTCGCTCATAGAGTGGTAACTGGGCACAGCTATTGGTATTTAAAGGTAATTGGGTAGCTAATAAAGGATTCACCACTCCTAATAGAAGAATATGATACCCACAACCTCTTATCGGGGTCATCACTTAGGGGTCTCTAGTTAGAGCAGTCATGTGTCATAAAGAGAGTCTTTAATGACACATAAAGGAATGAGATCCCAGGACAAGAACTAACATCACTTAGACTAGATGTGAAATAGTCAGTCTAATAGGAGTTAACACATAATCCATACTCCAAACCAAATGGGTACAGAATAGTGAAGGGACGAATTGTGCGGTAATTATCTACGGAAAGGTTTGTAATTTGGATAATCAACTATCAAAGAGCTCGTGTGTTAATCCACTTATGTTTCGGTAAATTGGCATCATGAAACCCTTCATAATTTGTTTGAATTAAGAGTTAATTCAAGTGGCATGAAACCATCCATGATTTGCTCGGATTAAGAGTTAATGCAAGTGCCCAAAATAACCAAGAACCTAAAGGTCACACGCATAAAAGATCAGACGAAAAACAAAGTGTGCATTGTTATCATTGAAATAGGCCAGGCTATGATCGTGACCGAAGGCACGACAGATGATGCATAAGTGAGTTCTTCACTTATGTACACAAGAACTAATAATTTAAAAACACACTTAAGTGAGATAACAAGGGGTCTAGGAGGGTTCTGGAGTTAGAAAGAAGTGGTATTGAGTCTTATTCATGCAATTTATGGAAGTGTTGTATGAATCTAATCGTATGCAACATAATATTGATCTATCTCTCCATTTGAGCACCTACTTGAACTCATCTTATTTGGTACTCTAACTCTTACACACTGTTTTCTTCATCTTTGCATGTTCTTGAGTGATGAAGGTGTTTGGTGTTTGCTACAACCCAAACAAGGAGAAGATTAAAGAAAGGAGGAGCATTATCAAAGGTACATATGCCGAAATTTCATGTTCTTATAATTTATGTATGCATTCATCTAAGATTATAGATTTTTTGGGATATCGTGGGGTTAGAATTTAGATTCCGACACTTTTGCTAGCTTGTCATGCATGTGATGTGTGAATCCATGGCTACCTTAAAATTAATTGCATTCTTATGTTTTCCCAGGATTAGAAAGAAATCAAATAACCATACCGACTATATAAACAATATATGACTGAGTACACACTATTGCATACATTGAGCTACCAAAAATTGTAGCATAAGGAACTAGTCCCAAATACGCCTTCTCTTCCTTAAAAGAAAGACTTTGACTAGAACTCAATCTGAAGTGAGTAGCAAGAGGAGAGCTAACCACTTTAGCATTGTCTATGCTAAATTTTTGAAGCACCTTTTCAATATACTTCTCTTGTGACAACTACAACTTATTAGTGCTCTTTTCCTAGATAATCTTTATGCCAATGATCTGTTTTGTTAGCTTTAAGTCTTTCATAGAAAAAGACTTACTCAACAACTTCTTCAACCTATTAATTAGAGAAACATTCTTGCCAACAATTAGTATTTCATCAATGTAGAGTAAAAGAATAATAAAATCTTCATCAAAGAATTCCCTGTAAAAAACACAATGGTCATAAGTAGTTTCCTTATAGCATTACTTTCCTATAACTAACTCAAACTTCTTGTACTACTTTCATAGTGCTTATTTAAAACCATAGAGACTTTTATTTAGTCTATAAACATAATCCTCTTTGCCTTTTAACCTTAAAACCCTTCCACATATATCTCTTCCTCTAAGTCACTATGAAAGAAGTTCATCTTGACATCCATCTGCTCAATTTTCAAATCAAGACTAGTTGTTATACCCGGTATTACATGAATGAAAGTCATTTTCACTACTGGTGAGAAGATCTCATCAAATTAGACACCTTTACTTTGATTAAAACCTTTCATAACTAGTCTAACTTATACCATAGATGTGGGTTGTACTCTTCATTTTTGACCCAAACACCCATCTGTTCTTCAATGCTCTCTTGTCCTTAGACAGTTTTGCCAAATTCTAAGTCTTATACTCATGTAAGGATTTCATCTCATCTTGCATGGCCTCAATCCATTTTTCTTTTGTTTTCATCTTCCATTGCTTCCTCGAAGCTTTCAAGTTCTCCTCTATCAGTCAACAATATATATTAATATGAAGAATATCTTCTAAATGGTTTTCTTATCCTCGTAAATCTCTTAAGTTGAATTAAAATAACTTGTGATACTAGTGTCTAATCATAAACACCACCACCACCATCATCATCAACATCAATATATATGGGAACATCTCCACCATATGTACCCTACTGTTCATTCTTAACATCATTTTCAAGCTATCTCAGTATTACTATTGGAGGAACTGTATTTTAGTTTGTTATATCACTACTTATTAACTTTGTCGATACCCTTGATGGTTCAATCCTCAATAAACACAACATCACGACTCCTCACAATTTGCTTTTGAACTAGATCATAAAACCTGTAGCCAAGCTGATCTTGACCTTACCTAATAAACACACACTGTTATGTCTTAACTTCAAGTTTATACCTCTTATCCTTTTGAATGCATATGATTGCCTAACACCCAAAAATCTGCAAATGATCATAGGAAACATCTCTTCCTAACCAAACTCATCCTAGAACATCTAACTCTAAAGCAATATAAAGAGAGTGATTTAACACATATACAACTATACTCAAAGCTTCACCCCAAAAGGACTTAAGCAATGTCGTATATGAAATTAAGCATCTTATTCTCTCTATTAGCATTCTATTCATCTTCTCATCTACTTCATTAAAATAAGGTGTTTTAGGAGGTGTAGTTTGATGTTAAATGCCCTGCTATTTGCAATACTCATACAAACAGGCCACAATACTCTCCACCATTGTTTATACAAATGCATTTCAACTTTTTCCTAATCTCTCTCTCAAATGAGCCCTAAAATTACTTGAATACTCCAAGCACTTAATCCTTTGTATTTAAGGTGTAATCCAAATCCTTGTAGATTTATCATTAACAAAACTCACCAAATATTGAGCACCAATAAGCTTGTTCTCATTGGACCCAAACATCAAAGTGTACTAAATCAAACAAAATTTTCTTTCTAAAAGGAGACGAGTCTTTAAAAGAAACTCTATGTGGCTTCACTATTAGATAATGACACTTTCTCAAATAAACGCTATCAATCCCAGATATCACCTTCTTCTAGACCAATAGTATCATACATTTTTGGTAGTATGATTGAGTCTTCTGTGTTACAACTCAATTGTACTGTCATTCTCTAAGGCATTCATAATGCTTTTAGAGAGATTTGCCTACAATTGATAAAGAGTAAAGCATTTACTTCCTCTAGCCACAATTAGAGACCCCTTTGTGAGTTTCCATTGGCCATTATTGAAGATGTTACAGAATCCATCGTCATTAAGCCTACCTGTAGAAATCATATTAAACTAAATATCTAAGACATGTCTAACATCTCTCAAAATTAATTATGTACCAGAAGAAGTCTCGAATAATCAAACATCCCCAATACTAATAACTTTTTCTGAACCATCATCCCCCATCTTCACAACTTTATAATCACTTGTGTAAGATATCTCGATGAGATATAGAATAGATGGAAGCACCCCTATCTATAACCCAATTGGTCTCATGAGTAGATAAGTTAACCACATTGTCTTCAAATATGATAAAGAATGGCTTAGTAGCGTTAGCATCTTTCCATCCTTACTTGGCTCTTCTAATTATCTTTCTTAAGCTTTTGATATTACCTTTTAATGTGCCTATTCTTATGATAGTAATGGCATTCAACATTGTAAAATTTGTTTGATTTTCCCATACTCTTGTATCTACTCTTTGAACCCTTAGTCTGAATCCTCCCTCTGGATGTCATAACTAAAACCTTTAAATGATAAGAGGAAGTATCATTAATTATCCTATCATCTCTTCATTTATAGTTCTCATATAAATAAAGAGAAAATTAGGCACTGTAACAATCAATAACCAATTTTTAATATGGAAAGCCTCCTCAGTGTGAGGAGTAAAAACCACTAGCATAAGCATGTCAAACCTTCCACAATATCAAAATGATGGGTAATGCAAAATTGTTCTTATTTAACACCACTAGAGGAGGCAATCTCAAAATAGATCTTTAAGAAAATTATTTCTTGTTAATAACAAGATAAAAATTGAAGAGATTTCACCTGATTAAGAACACTTGAAAAAAATTTAGTAATTAATCTTCAATTTTTGCTACACTATAAAAAGTGAAGTGGCTGCATCTTCTCCTTTGGAAAATTTTTATTATTGTCGCAAAACTAATGCAAAGGCTACCAATAATTGCATAAAAAAGAAGAAAAAGAAAACCTTCTTAATGTTTTTGCGTACGTGGTGTGTGAAATATATAGGCCCTCAAAATATCCAAGTTAAACATGACTTCTAATATCCAATCCCTAATTGGATATCATTACCATTATAGATGCACACCCAACTTTTATTTATTTATTTATATGTGCACATGTGGCATAGTCCTATTCAGTGAGACATTTAATAGGTTGGGGGAGATTTCTTTATCTTCATTCTTTTTTAGGCTTCTTATAAATTGATTGTAGCAACCTGAGGAAGGAATCTTTGCATGAAAGCATAAGATTATTGTTACAACCAAAAAGGGCATACAAAGATTACAAGGGTGGGGCAAACTATAACTATAAGGGAGTTGAATTCAAAAACTTTTAAGGATCATTTGGCTCCCACTTATCCACTTTTATTACTAGGTCACTAATACTAGTTATCTTAGTAGAGATACTGATTAACTTAGCTTCCATATGAGTCCTCAATCTTAATTCTCATAAATTGTTAAAAGTGGGTAAGTGTTATACTTTATATTTTAGTATGTTCTTTAATATTTTGTCTATTTCCAGTGACAATTTTCATAAGCAAGTAACAACATAATTTATAAAAAAGGAAAAATGACTAGGTAATATTCAGAGGCAAATGACTACAAATGAATAATATACAAGTAAAATAAACAAAACATTAAAAAGTCATTTTCATTGATCTTAAAAATAAAATTAGAGGCACGAATATCAACAAAACGATTTAGTAATGACTTCAAAATGCATTAGAATCAAAAGTAATAAAATTGAAATAATGAAACCCATATCTCTAAATTTATATGGAATCTTATGAATTTCCAAAATAGTTAAAGAATATTGTTGGTTTTGCCTCAAATTTCTCAACACATAGTTTTAAAATTTGTGATTTCTAGTCCTTCTAATTGACTCTTGTATTTTTCAAAACAAAACAAAAATTAATAGAATCATTTAATCTAATTTACTATAAGTTACATCAACAAAATTAAGGACTTACACATACAAAATTAGGGAAGGAGGCAAAAAACATAGTGAGGGAGGGAAGAAGCATGTAAGAAAATATGATATTAAGGAAGAAGAAGCTTGCCTTCTTTTGAGTCGATACAAATGGAGGTAAAGGGATATTTGTTTCAAAGGTGAAAACTAGGGTTATTTTAGCCAAAAAAAGGGTGGGTTATCGATATGGGTCATGGTTCATAGGTTAAAATTATGGTCTATAAGTCATTCCATGTGTCCTTAAAATTTTCATATGTATGCCCAGATATCAGGTTAAAAGTGGCTCCATGATCCACGTCAATAAAAATTTCAAAAAACCAACATTTGACTTGAGTTATAAGAGTTTTAAATGTTTAGTTACTAAATTAAAATTTTTAAAAGTTTTAGCACTAAAATGAAAAAAACCCAAAAGATTTCGAACTATATTGTAAAACCCTAAACCTTTCCTTTCAATAAAGGTAAATTTTTATATTCAGTGAATAGTATTTTTACGTGAATAGTGATTTTTGGGCAACTAACCCGAAAAAAATTGAAAAATATTCATAATAAGTATTAGAATCTAATGGTACTAAAACGGATTTAAAAAAATTTGGATTGGATGGATTTTGGGAATTCAGGAAGTTTATAACTTAAAATGCCTTTTTTGGAAAATAATAGATATTGATCTTTTAACCCCATTCAAAAAAATTTTAAAGCATCCAGTCAATACTTATCGACGCTAATAAGAGTATTTCATGGTCAATTTGATGATAAGCCCGTTACGGAATATTTTCTGAATGTAATTCAGTTAGTTGGTGAATTAAATTCATTAAGGGACAATTTGGCCTTTTTGATTGGGGGGAAATTGGTCTTTTGGTGGAGTGCTGGGCAGGTTGCCTAGTCATTGCATGATAAGGGTTTGTCAGTGTTGGTATTAGAGCCCGATTGTTTTTAAAAATGAGTTACCTCCTTTTTGGTTTAATTTTTTTACGTTGTTTTAAAAGTGAGGTGGCCAATATAACGTTGTAATTTACATGCATATGGTTTCATCAACTAAAAGTTTTACACATTTTCATTTTTGTCAAATACACAGTACGATGTATAAATGAGGCTGTGGACGTCTCAGGAGAGCCATTCCAATGACTCTTGCACCTGAGGAACCTCTAGCACGAGAGAGTGAACACATGTCAGATTCAGCGAATGCCTCTATGAATCAGCCACATGTTGAATCATCAGGGCCAGCAGAGCTAACCGAGGTGCATTTTAATGAGGAACAGATAACTCAAATACTCGCCGCGGAAATACAGTAGCAATGTGAGAATGTGGAAGCCTATGGATGTTCGATTAAGTGTGTCTGTAAATTGGGCGCAAAGACTTTTAACAGAAGTGGAGATCCCGAGAGTACAATCTCATGGTTAGATCAAGTTATGAAGATATACAGAGTTGTGGGATGCACAGATGAGCGGAGAGTTATGTTTTCCACCTTTCTTCTCAAGGACAAGGTGAAGGATTGGTGGGAGACTGTTGAGAGAAAACATCCAGATGGGGTATTATGGGAAGCATTTCAGAGAGTGTTCACAAACAGATTCTACCCACAGAGTTATAAGGATGCAAGTGTAGAGGAATTCTTCCGTCTAGAGTAGGGTTTGATGTCAGTGATGGACTATGAGAAGATATTTTCAGAATTCGTCAGAAATTTCCATTTATTGCTAACAATGAGCATAAGTGCAAGAGGTTTGTTGTAGGCTTGAGTCCCAAATTACAGATCCATCTACCTTTGGCTTCAGAAACACACTAAGGGAATTAGTTAAAGTTGTGATAAAAGTGGAGAGAATGCAACAATAATTACTCAGGGTGCAAGATTAGAACAGAAGCACAGTGCATCAACTAGTTCATCCCAGGTTCCAACAAAGAAAAATAAATTAAGATGGTCTAGTGCCAGGAGGTTTAGTAGAGGAGGATCATCCAGCCAGGGATCCTTAGGTCACCCATTAGGCCCAGGGACTCTCGTGACACTAGGACCCCGGTGCCAGGGTGTGCTATTTATGGTAAAAGGCATTTGGGTGAGTATAGGATGAATATGACGGGTTGCTCCCATTGTGGTTAGGAGGGACACTTTATCAAAGATTGTCTGCAGTTAGTCGCCACAGAGAGGTTAGTAGCTAGATCTTCAGCACCTCCACAAGTTAAGGGGTTTATAGATAGGGAAACTAGGGTTCTCAGAGCAAAGGGTTGAGTTTTGCTGTAGCCAGTAGAGGTTCAGGGAGTACGGGAGTAGCCCCTACAGGACAGGCAGGTAGACCCACACACAGGCCCAAGTTTTTGCAGTCACTCAACAGGAAGTCGTTGCCACACCAAATGTAGTCATCGGTATGATTTCTATCTTTAAGCAAAATGCTTATGCTTTAGCAGATCCAGTGCTACACATTCTTTCATGTCTGTGGGTTTCTTTTGCAAAATTGAATGTTAAGCCTCAGTTGTTAGATGCTGGGATAGTAGTTTCCATCGCAACTAGAAACTCATTCTTCGCTGAAAGAGTGTTTGTAAATAGCAAAATACTGCAGAGTTTTCTGGCAAGCCTAATTATATTGGATATCTGAGATTCTAATGTTATTCTCATAATAGATTAGTTGTCCACACGTCGTGCAGTAATGGATTGTTTTTAAAAGGAGGTTAGGCTGAGTCAATCGGGGAAATTGGAGGTAACATTTTGTAGGACTTCCCACTAGTTTAGTAACCGCCATGGGAGCTAGTAATATGTTCTATGAAGGATACCAAGGATATCTAGCCTACATAATTGCATCGAGTAATGATGAGGTTCAATTAGGAGATATTCCGATGGTCAGAGAGTTCCCCAACTTGTTTCAGAGGATCTTCCCATATTATCGCCATATAGGGTGATAGAATTTGAGATAGATCTAACTCCAAAAACTCAACCAATTTCAATTGCTCCATACAGAATGGCTCCAACAGAGTTAAAGGAATTGAAAGTGTAAACAGAGGAGGTTTTAGATAAGGGTCTCGTGAGACCCCAACAGTTCTCCTTAGGGTCTCTAGTCCTATTTGTTAAAAAGAAAGATGGGAGTTTAAAGTTCTGTATCGACTACATACAACTAAATATAGTGACAGTTCTCAGCTAATATCTGTTCCCAATGATTGATGATTTATTTGATCAGTTACAAAGATCTAAGGTGTATTCGAAGATTGATCTATGATTAGGTTATCATCATTTGAAAGTCCACAACTAGGATATTTCAAAAACTACCTTCAGGACTAGGTACGGGCACTATAAATTGTTAGTTATGCCCTTCAAATTAACGAATGCTCCAGTTACTTTTATGGATTTGACGAACAGGGTGTTTCAAGAGTACCTAGATAAGTTTGTGATCGTGTTTATTGATGACATATCAATGTACTCAAGAATTCATAAGGAATATGCAGAACACCTTCGGATTGTACTACAAACCCTACAAGAGCACCAATTATACGCTAAGTTTAGTAAATGCCAGTTTTGGCTTGACAAGGTTGCGTTTTTTGGTCAAGTCATCTCAGCTGAGGGACTTAGTGTAGATCCCTAAAAGATTGAAGCTATTCATAATTGGAGACCTCCCACCACTGTGATAGAAGTCAGGAGCTTTCTTGGATTTGCAGGCTATTATAGGAAATTCATTGAAGTATTTTCCAAAATAGCAAGCCCACTGACCAAGTTGACGTGAAAAGAAGATAAGTTTGAATGGTCAGATGCTTGTCAACAAAGTTTTGAGGAATTTAAAGAAGGACTAACGACAACTCCTTTACTCACATTATCGATAGGGACTAATGGATTTGTAGTGTATAGCGATGCCTCGAGATAGAGATTAGGTTGTGTTATCATACAGAATGATAAGTTTGTAGCCTATTCTTCTAGGCAATTGAAGAAACATGTGCAGAACTACCCCACCCACTATCTATAGTTAGCATCAATAGTTTTTGCATTAAGAATTTAGAGGCATTACTTGTATGGTGTTCCCTATAGAATTTTCACAAATCACAAGAGTTTAAAATATTTGTTCACTCAGAAGGAACTAAACGTAAGGCAAAGGAGATGGTTGGAGTTAATAAAAGATTATGATTGTACGATAGAGTACCACTTTGGAAAAGTCAATGTATTGGCTGATGCCTTAAGTAAGAGACCTACCAATTCGATAGCTCAACTGAACATGATATATCCTCCACTTCTAGTGGAAGGGAGGACTCTAGGGGTGAAATTAGATGTGGCAGACTCAGGGGCATTAATTACTATCTTTCATGTTTATCCCATTTTGTTAGGGACAAAAACAAGATCCACAGTTGATAAAGTTGAAGGTCGAAGTTGAGACTGAGCAGAGAAATATCTTACAATCAAGGAAGATGGTATAGTGATGATGGGGCAACGATTATGTTTACTGGATGTTAGAGACTTAAAGAAAGAGATCTTAGAGGAAGCTCACTTCTTTGCTTATGTTATGCATTCGAGTAGCATGAAAATGTACCACAATCTCAAATAACACTATTGGTAGCGGGGAATGAAAAAGCAAATAGCCGAGTTCGATTATGGGTGTCTAACTTGTCAACAGGTAAAAGCCAAACATTAAAAGCCTGCAGGATTAATGCAATCCCTCCCTATTCCAGAATGGAAGTCGGAGAAGATTACTATAGATTTCGTAGTAGGACTTCCATAGAGTTAGAAAGGGCACAATGCTATATGGGTGATAGTGGACATTTTAACAAAGTCCACACATTTCCTTCCAATTAAGAATGATTATCCCTTAAATAAGTTAGCCCAGCTTTATATGGATGAAATAGTGATCCTAAGGTACGCCAATTTCTATTATCTCATACCGTGACCCTAAGTTTACATTAAGATTTTGGCCCAGTTTACAGAAAGCCTTAAGTATATGCTTGAAGTTTAGCATTGCCTTTCACCTCTAAACAGATGGACAATCAGAAAAGACTATCCAAATAGTTGAGGATATGCTTAAGTCCTATGTTATGGAGTTTAGGGAGAGTTGGGATACGCACCTACCATTAATAGAGTTTGCATACAATAATAGTTATCAAGTCAGCACTGGTATGGCCCCTTATGAGGCACTTTATGGAAGAAAGTACAGAACTCCAATATGTTGGGATGAGATAAGTGAAAGGAAACTGATAAGTCCAGAGCTTGTACAAGTGACAATAGATAAAATTCAAGTTATTCGAGACAGATTAAATATAGCCCAAGATAGGCAAAAAAGCTATACAGATAATCGTCGTAGGGATCTTGAGTTTGAAATTGGAGAGAGAGTATTTCTCAAAATTTCCCCTTGGAAAGGTGTACTTAGGTTTGGGAAACGTGGTAAGCTAAGTTCACATTATATTGGACCGTATGGAATCATAGAAAGAGTTGGGTTAGTGGCATATCGATTAAAGCTACCAGATGAGACTGTGAGAATTCACTATGTCTTCCATGTATCTATGCTTCGCAAGTATCTAGTGGACCTTTCACATGTAATCACAGAACAATCGGTGAAACTAAAGAAAGATTTGACTATCGAAGAGGAACCAACACAGATCTTTAACTGTAGAGAACAGGTCTGACGTAATAAGGTCATTCCTTTGGTTGAAGTACTATGGAGGAATCATGCAGGAGAAGAAGCTATATGGGAGCCTAAACGACATATGCATACATTGTATCCCTAACTGTTTTTAAACATGTATGCCTGGTTAAATTTTAAGGACGAAACTTGTATAAGGAAAGGAGATTGTAAAACTCCAAACCTTTCCTTTCAATGAAGGTAAATTTTTATTTATAGTGAATAGTATTTTTCACGTGAATAGTGATTTTTGGGGGCCCGACCATGAAAAGAAGTGAAAATATTCATAATAAGTATTAGAGTCTAATGGTACTGAAATGGATCCAAAACAATTCCGATTGGATGGATTTTCGGAATTCAGGAAGTTTAGGACTTAAATGCCCTTTTTGGAAAATAATGGATATTGATGTTTTCAACCCCATTTGAATATTTTTTTAAAGCATCCAGTCAATACGTATCGACCCTAATAAGAGTATTTTGTGGTCAATTTGATGATAAGCACGTTATGGAATATTTTCTAAATATAATTTGAATAGTCGGTGAATTAAATTCATTAAGGGACAATTTGGTCTTTTTGTATAATGCTTAGTAGCAAATTGGTCTTTTTACATGCTGAATAGTGGAGTGCTGGGCAGGTCGCCTAGTCATTACAGGATAGGGGACTGTCATATACAATATTGATCTTTAGAAAAATAAATATTGAAGTGTATAATATCTCATATTAATCACTATTTCTCATAAAAAATCATGCTATTATGGAATTTGATTATAGAAATATTTACTAGATAATCTCATTTCTTATAGATAACTAAGAAAATTTAATTCTCACCATATCAATCTCATCAAGGTGTTTCAACATTCACAATGCCTAATTTCTACTTACATTTAAATATTTGAACTTATAAGAATGTAAATCAATATTTCATTTAATATGTGAGACTCTTTCATATAAAGTTATTAGAAAATATAATTAAATACTAGTATTCATTTTTTATGAATTGTTATTACATTAAATACATCATATTTATAAGATTTAACAATTTATACCATAGTCATCCTTTCACCAAATGTTGATTTGATTATTCTTTAACCTAAAAAGTTTCATAAGTTCTATATGATACATGATCAAAAGGATAATTGTATCCTTATATATAACTTTATCATTCTCATTATGTTAATTTAATTGACATGGCATAAATGGTTAATTTTGATTATAAAACTTTATACTCTTGCTATTTATGTTAAGCATAACTCTCCGTTGATCCATCACTTATACCCTTTTTTTATAAATTTAGAACAACTATTTTATTCAATAATATATTTCATATCATACTTGAATACAGTTATCTTGAATTCAAATTTAGTATCAAACACTCAAAAACATGAATTAGAAATATTTATGATCTCTATTATATCTTGTATTAGCAAGAAAATCATGCAATTTTCTTCTTTATAATTATACTATCGCAAATATCTTCAATTATAGTCTTTATTTATGATTTTATTAGGCTAAATTAAGTGAAATAATTTTATCAAAATACTATATTTGGTTACTCCCCCTATTTTATTTAAAATAAAAGTCGTTACTGTTATTATAAAAAATTACTCTATTCTCTCTAGTTGGCTAAAATCACTATTGAATTTAGTTAATTTGTAGTTTGCTTAAAAACAAAATAAACTTAAATAACGTAAATAGCATCTTTATCTTTTACATTACATGTGACTCCTAGATCTATTAAGTAATAACTTCTTACCAAAATATATCTTATATGTTATTCCTATTATACCTTTAAATTCTTTTAATCATGAGTTTACTCATTCAAATCACATAAATTTCGTTAAATATGACTCATTGTTATAAGAGTAAATGTAGTTAGATTAAAGTGGTCTTGCGTTTACTCAACAAGCTTAATAATAAATAAAACTTTGGTTTATTCTTATAACAATGAAAGGAAAAACTCATGATCTAAACATATAATTAATATTTTAATAAGAATTTAATTTTTAAATAGTCTTATTAAACACAAATTACATATATATATATATATATTCATAAGAAAAGTATATCAAACATATATAAGACATGCAATTCAATATACAAAATAATCAAATTATATGTATACAACAATAAGCCTTATTTAATTCTAATTATTAATGTAATCTAAAATAATCTTTTCAATTCTTTGGATAATTAAATTAGATTAAACCATTGATTATTAACCAAATCAAATTAATATTCTAAATAGAAATTTAATTTAATTTGAAAATATCTCTAATTTAAATGAAAATCATCTTCGATTATCTTAACTCCTTTAGTAATTTATTTTAAAATTCCAATAAATTACTATTCTTACTTGTTATAAGTTAGAAAACTCCTTTTCTTAATTTAACAAATAAGACATTTCAATCTAATTAGAATTTTATTTTTAGTTTAATTCGAATAACATTTCTTTAATTAAAAAATCATTTTCTAATATCAAAAGAAAACTACTTTCGTAAATTAGATACTTTCAACTTCGTTAAGAAAGTCTTTAGAAATTAGTTTTCCAATTAATTAGAAAATAATTCTTTAATTAATTAAAAAAACCTATTTTAAAATATTAAAATGCTCATTTTTAATTAATAAATGAAAATATTTTCTAATGTTAATCAAGAAGAGTACCTTTCTAACTATTTAGGAAAGTTATTATTCAAATTGATAAAGAAATATGTTCTAAATGAAATTGAATAATAACTATCTTAAAAATAATAAACTTAATTTATTTCATTCAAATTGAAAAAAATAATTTAAATAAAGAAACAATTTTTTAGTTGCTTAATAAAATAATTTTAAAGAAGTCGAGTTAATTAATACTTATAATGTGACTGAAATGCAATCAATTTTAATTAAAGAAAATAATTTTTAAAATACTAATTAGAAATCGATTTAATTGTTAATCTTAATCTAATTAAGAAAATAACCTCTCATCATAATTAGTATAATCTAATTTTACTAATTATATCTAGCATAATCTAACGTTGAAAGATAACACTTTAAAACTTTGCTTGGTTCTAATTTTGTTATTTGATAACTAATTTAATTTAGGAATTCTAAGAAATAATTTCTAAATGAAATAGAATAATAACCCTTTAAAAAATAATAAACTTAATTTATTTCATTCAAATTGAAATAAGTAATTTTAATAAAGAAACAATTTTTTTAGTTACTTAATAAAATAATTTTTAAATTTTAAAGGAGACTAATTAATTTATACTTATGATTTGATTGAAATACAATCAATTTTAATTAAAGAAATAATTTTATAAAATACTAATTAGAAATAAATTCAATTATTAATCTTAATCTAATTAAGAAAAATAACTAATTTAATTTAAGAATCCAACTCTTGTAAAATTAAATTAAATTTCACAAATATTTATAATAAAAATTAACTCTTTAAAAATAATTTTCAAATAATTAGAAAACACCATTTCGATCTATTAAGAATTTAAACTAGTTTAATCCTAATATTATCAAAAACTAATCTAATTAAAATTAAAGACATAATATAGAAAAATAATTTTAAAAAATGAAAGAAAGACTACTGTAAGCATGTGTCAGATGCTTCAGTTCCTTACGAGTCCGATCATTTCTCCGCATTAGGGTTGCTTCTTCTCAGTCGCCACAGTCACATTTTCTTCGTAACAAGCAGTATCTCCTTCACACGTCTTCTTGTCCCTTTCCTTGGGTGACTTTCCCCCTTGCGATAATAGATGTTGATTCTCCAACGACTAACATTATTGCTGGGGAAAACCATTTTACGGAAAATGCTTCAATCGTCTCCTGTCGCTTCAATACTTCATCAATAATAAATCATCCCAATCCAAAACACAGCCAAAACTTAAGGCATGGATCATCAAATTCCCAGAAAACACAATCTCAATATTCAAAACAAAGTCTCAAAGTTTTCCAGATGGAAGAATGTGAGATTGATTCTCGGAGAATCATACACAAGCCCAGTTTTTCAATTTTTGATAATCGAAGACTAAAGGCAAACTAAACATGTTTTCCAGAAATATTTAAAGTTTGGGGAAGGCATGTCACAATTTTCTAAGAAACAAAACATGAAAATGCCTAATCAATTATGCCCTGGCTGTATTAGGCAGATCGACGAAACAATGTTTTAAGAAAATAAGTTATCAAATCAATAATAATCAAGAATTAATTTAAAGCAAATCAACTCTGATCAAATCATATGTACAACTAATTCTTTTTTAATTTCCTAAAGGAATCTCTTCATTGGAATAACCTAAAAAAATAAATTAAAAATTAGACGTTTAAAATGTACTTGATATGAAATCTTGCCAAACTTTTCTTATGAAACTGTTTATATATTCAGGCTGCGTTTAGATCTACGGTGCGGTAGGGATAAGTACTTATTTACCGCAGTTTTCAAACGCAATCACATATTTGAATCTGCGGTAAACAACCGAAAGTTGGAGAAAAGTATGGTGTTACCGCAGAAAATCAATAAGTAGAAAGAGGGTTGCGGTAGAAAATTACTTCTGCGGTCCATTAATAACCTTCACCACAAATATTATTTTCATTATACTCTTAATTAATATGACTAATAATATATTTTTATGAAATATTTTATTTATTAAATTTATTTTATTTATATTTTCTTATTTTAATTTAATATTTTATTATTTAATATTTTAAATTTATATGACTAATAATATATTTTTAAATTATTTATACAACAATTAATATTTTATTAAATCAATGAGCTTTTTAGTCATTTTATCTCTTTTCAGCAACCGCAGCTACACTTGCTAAACACTTATTTTCACGTTTCAGTAGTTACCAAAACAACAATCCTAAATACATAAGTACTTATTGAGAATAAGTACTTATCATTTCAGCAGGTTGATTTCAGTCGGTTGTCAGCCGCTACCGCTCTCCCAAACCAAACCTCAGTCTTTAATGGTATCTACGAAAAAGAAAAAGAAAAGTCTATTAGGGAGGAATAAACATGAATGCTACCTCCTTTATTTATATTTCCTGCTCATAGAAAAAAAATTCTAAGGTTCCTTTCCAATTAAACTTAAACTAATAATTATAATTAAAGTCATAATAAAATCAAATATCTCATAATTAGATCCCTAAATTTATTTAAACTTAAAATTATGTCCAAATTAATTTAAATTATTTTTTCTTTTTAGCAGCTCTTTATATGTGACTTGTTAGGTTCCTAATACATTAGCAATAATTACAAATTATACCTATAATTTATAATTAGAATTAGAAAAACTAAAACTCATTTTAATTTATCTTTAATTTTCTAATCAAATAGTTTATAATCATATATCAACATTAACATTTAATAGCATGTTATGATTATCCAAATATTAAGAGTGTCAAAATAGTTTAAGTTAACATGTCTATGTATGGTTATAACACATTATTTAATCATTTTATCATCCAATATTCTAATTGGATATAAAGTATGAAATTAGTGTCTGCAATATTTAAATATAATCATGTTTGTACTTAACAATTAGTAGTTGATTTATAGTTGATATTTGAAAATATCCTTTTCAAATTTCAATTCACTATAATTAGAGAATTCTTGAAATCAATATTAATCAAGTATAATGAAACATTCTCCTTAATTACTTTAAGAGTGATAAATATTATATCAGCTTGGTCAGTTATCTCTATATAGTTTATACTATATCCAAGTACTATTGGTTAAACTATCTTATACATAATAGCTCATAAGTAGCATCAAAATATAATAATTCTCATATGAGATATTTTGGTAATCTCAAGTATAAGGATTAATTATACAGTCACCATAATGAGAAAATCCACAAAAACTAAATTAACATTTAATTTGAGATCATCATAAATGGATGGGTTAGTTTAGTGAATTTATTCTTTAATAACCATCAATACGTTTGTTTAAATATATCTATGCTTTATTCTATAAAATTGACTACTTTCTTCATAAAGAAGAAATACAACGTCTATTAGTCATTTGTATTACTAATGTCTAATTTTAATAGCTCAATAAGTATGAAAAATTTAGGGATATTACGTAAATGCAATATGATTCTCATTATTATGATCTCTTCATAATTTTATTTGCAAAATATATTTATCTCATAGACTTTATCTTACACGTTAATTAATTAAATAAACACATAAGATAAAGATACCTTTAGTTAATAATACTGCAAAATCAACAACCAACTAACAATTTGTAGGGTATAGACTAATAATAGAGACTATAAATCTAATTTAGAATAATAAAATGAAATGACATTAATGTCTTGCTAAAAACTTACATCTTAATTACGATACGAGAGAGTAAAATATGGTATAGATTTCAGTGTTTATATGCAATCATTTAAATCATTTTTTATACTTATAATGAAATACATAAGTTAAGTTGAACAAATTTTGTATTGATGGAAGTGGCTTCTATTTCTTAGTTTTATTTCTTTATTATAAGATAAGAAGATTGGAGAAGCATGGGCTTGTAATTTGCATAAACTAAATTAAAAACAGGTCAAAATTGCAATAACTTAAAAATGAAAATGTAATTAATTCTATTCCATTATATTGTATGAGAAAAAAAAAAGAAGACTTAAATATACTTCTTTGTAGTTTATATATGAAAAGATGACAAACTAAAAGTATACAAATAATCTCTCTTACATACGATATTACCATATCGATGTCACATAAAATTGACTTTGTCCTAATTTTTTGAATGGGAAGACCTATTAGGTTTCATTTAGCTTCTGTCTTTTTATCAATGTTGTGAATACCATACCGAACTTAGTATCGGATTAGATTCGGTACAGTACTGTATCATTACATGTCAATATCAAGTATTGTTTTAGGAAAATTTTTAAATTTATGAGATAGTCTCTTAATTTTTTGAAAATTACAAAATAGTCCATTTTACTAGTACATTTTAACTTCACTGACTACCAAATATATTTATTAATTTGATTGAGCATATTCTATTCTAGTTACTAGTAACGACAATAGACCATAAGAAAATTGGGAATGTAAAACTAGTTAACAAAGCATAAATACAAGATTGATGTTTAATTTTGTTCATCCAAGTCCATAATAAGGCTAATCATGTATCATTTGACATTTTTATAGCTCTACATACTAACAAAAGATAAAATAGACATTTCAATCCTAGAACATGCCAAAATCCAAATTGCTAATTCAAAAAATGTTTATCTCAACTGGCTAACTCTAAATTAGTAACTTTATATCTGCATATTGTATGATAAAAATTGTCAAAAAAGCTTAGTGCCACTGTTGGTCTTTCCGTGGATGAAAACAAACAACTTCAATGAATTAATTTCCATTTTCTCAGTTCCATTTCACAGTCCACACAACAAGCAACGTAACAACAAACCCACAAATTCCATTCAAAATTCACAAAATATACATAAAGTCATAAACAAACACCTAATTATTTCAGAATTCAACAACAATTTCAACAGGTCGGGTTGGGTCGAGTCAAAAATAGAACTGGATCTATTTCAGATCTGGCACGGAGGAGGAGACTCGAGACTCCAAAAGTGGAGGCTAGGCTGGGCGTCGATGGTGGTATAGTGGCATCAGTGGTGGTGGCAAGCCGCAGGTGCGGTAGGAGAGAGAGAGAGTGAGATGTATGAGAGAGAAATAAAAAGTGGAGAAGGAGAGAAGGAGAGAACAGAGGGAGGAAGGGTTGCCAGTGGTGGGGTTATGGTGTCGTCGAAGAAGAGAGGGAGGATCGTCGGTAGTGCTTGAATAAGAGAGAGAGAGTGAGATGTTATAGAAAAAATTGTGGGAGAGAAGAAAGAAGAAGACAGTCGGATTTGGGGAGGGGGGATGTTTTGTTAAATTTTTTTTACAATTTAGTCCTCCAACTATGTAAAACTTACAATACCGGTACTGGTTGATATTTGACCGATATTTTGAATACTAGAGGTACCAACCGATACAGAGAAAAAAATCCAGTACTGACCAGCATTTTACTCCTAGTATAAACCTTTCTCTATTTCATACCGTTTTTCGGTCAATGCGATACCTACCGCCCAGTATCGACCGGTGCGGAATAAAATACATAACACTGTTTTTTTACCTCTTATGGAAATAAAAGATTACAAGTTAAATAGAGTTCATTTTCATAGGATAGGACACTATACTGAAGTTGTATCATGGCTGTATAAGTAGGAGTGCTCAAATTTTAGTTGGAATTTACTAATTTAATAAATCAGGTCAATTAGAATGCTTAAAGCTTTTTTTCTCCAACTATATTCTTCTTGAAAAAAAAATGAGAAAGGAAAGAAACATACTCTTGGAAATGAACCCAACAACATTAATTAGCTCTAATTCAACCAATATGTGGTCAAGCGGCTCCTATAAATATTGGAAAAGGACAAGCAATATATTTTTTCTATATTTTGGAAATAAGGATTTTTTGGAATTATTTTGTTAGGAAATAGCAACAGGACTAGATCCTATGCATAATAGAATAAGAATGGAACCTCTTTACTTAATTTCCTAAAAACCATATTATCATGATTAAAACATAAAATATAATAAAGCATGAATCATAATTTATACCTCACTTTGTAACTTGATAACTCTTTTCTTGTTTTCCTATAATCGTTTCCAAAATTAGCTCACCTCAATTATAATCTCCACGCAAATGTCCAACCTATTAATGGTATCTATAAAACGTTTTGAGAGAACTCTACATGTGGTGTAAAGAGGGTTTAGGCAAGAAATACTAGCTCCTTTGAAACCTAAGCCTATTTATAATATGCTTTTGGACCTTTTAGTAATTTAATTGAAATAAAGTTCAAATTTCATATAAAATTTAATTATAATTACAATTAATTGTAATTAAATATCATTAGACCCTAATAAGATCCAATATCCACTATATTTAGGAACTTAATGGGTGTCTCACAAAGAATAAGTAATGTATTTTACTAAAATTGGACTTGATCCTTTAGGATTTGTCTATTTAACCTGTTCTTTGTGAGACATACATTAGGTTCCTAAATATATTAAAAATGGATATAAATTATAACCTTATATCATATTTAGGATTAGAAATTTTGAACTCCATTAATTCATCTTTAATTCTCTAATTAAATAATTTATATCCATATATCAAGATTTACATATAACAATGTATCATGACTATCCAAATATTTAGGAATGTCTAAGCTATTTTGACTAGCCATTTTATTGAGCAAGTTTTATATATAATAATAAAAGTCTTAATAGTTACAAATATACGAATTGTATCTAGTAGTATAAGAGGTTATCATTTTCACGAGGATTATGCAATAACTAATAATTTAAACCTAACTTTGTCTAAGGTAACACAAAATTGATTTGAAATAAATAAATAATTGAAATCAAAACATCTAATAAAATAAAACAAATAAATAACTGATAGGTAAGTTGCTAATAAAATTAGCGAACTAATCAAAGTTGAATGCTTAGGAATTATTCTTTCCTTATTTTGTTTCCTTAACTATTATTGATTCAATTATATGTTTGACCCTAGATTTCCTAATTTATTAATTACTCTCTCTTAAGATCTAACCAATTAACCCTAATTGAATCCAAAAATTCTAGATTTGCAACTTCTCGATTCACAAAACTTTCCCTAACGTTTTCAATTACTTCTAAAGTTATCTATTAGATAATTAATTTCTCACACAAGATCTCTCCTCGAATGATTGCTAATTTGAAAATTGCGGGACTCATTCTCTCAATTTATTGCCAAGTATAAGCATGCACAATTATCACAAACATCCAATATATATTGAAATTAACAAGAAATAAGTTCACAAAATAAATCCAAATAATTTCTAATAGGGATCAAGAAACACATAAATATGATAAACATCAAGAAAATCATATTACATATTAAGGATAACGAAAGAGATTAAAAGGAAAAGAGAAAAAAATTGTTTAACGTCCTGATCTAAAATGTTGGAATTTTCTGAAGGTTTCTTCTTGATCTCTCCACTTTGATTTAATTTGATGTATGGTTGTTGCCTTTTTTGTTGTGTTTCACATCCTTAAATAATTTTTAAGGCTTCTAAAGTTCTTTCTAGGGTTTTCCCACTTAATTTGGTTCCAAAAATTGCCCCAAAATGTCAAAAGACTAAAACAACTAGCATGCTGGAAAAGCTGAAATTTGTTGGAATTGTTGTCTGAGAGATACACGGTCGTGTACTAGACCGTGTATAACTTAAAATCTCTATAATTCGTGATTCTGCACAGGCTGAGACACTTACACGGCCATAGACATAGTCATTATCCCATATTTGCTTCAAATCTTCCTTATTCTTCAATTATCTAATTTCCAATACTTATAAACAAATCAAACACCTCATGGAATATAAAATTAAGATTCAATTCTCTCTCTAAACCAAATAAACGATTAGAATACATATAAAAATTAAGAATAACATAATTCTAAGCCTATATACATAATAATCATCTAATAAACACTTGACAACACACTAAAACACATATAAAAACATAGTATACTTTACACCTAACACTTTCCACGCATAATTTTTCTATATAATTAAATTCTTTCAACATATGATGTTTTAAATAGACATATAACATGGAATTAATGTCTATTCTATTTGAGCCTAATCATGTTAATTCTCCACCATTATTAATTGAATCTCTTAATGACATTTAAAAATTATTTTCAAAGTGTCATTCTATCTTAGCGAAGGATTTCTTAAATCAATGCTAATCGGTAACAACAAAATATTCTCCCTATTCACTTTAAGTGATAACCCTCTATTGATCAGTCAATTACCCCCATATAGTTTATGCTATATCCAATAACTACCAATTGAGGCTGCCCTTGACTAGAATAGGTCATATATAGTATCAAACCATAAAATCTCTATATAGGATACTTTGGAGATCTCAAGTCAAAGCATCATTTATACAAATATCATACTAAGAATTTTCATAAATATACAAGGAATGTTCCAAATAGATTTCTCATATGGAGCCAATTCAGTGTACTTGTTCTCTAACAAGCATTCACATGTTTTTTTAAGTATCTCTATAATTTAGTTTATAAGATAATTACATCCTTTTTATGGAACAAATATAACATGTACTAGTCTTTTTACGCTTTATTAATGTCCAGTCTCAATATAATAATTTAAGAATAATACATCAATGCAATTTGAATCTTACAATTATAATTTCATCATAATTTCAATTACAATGTATATTTATCTTGTTAACTTTATCATATAAATTTAAATGTGTATAAGATAAAGAATGCTTCCAAATAATTGTGTCATTAAACTACAACCAACTGATTAGTTGTATGGCATAAACCAACATATTCAAGTTGATATCTTTATTAAAATATATAAAGAAATTATGTGCTCATCTAATTAGAAAACTACTTTACAATATAAAAAAACTGATTCCAAAATTAATAAAACAACTTTTAATTTAATCTATAAAGTCCTTTACATTATTTATTTAGAGATTAATTTTTAATTTATTGAAAAATCTTTCCTTAATAAATTAGAAAAACTATTTTCAAAATATTAAAGAAATATCATTTTCTCAATTATAAATGAAAACACCCTTTCTTAATAACTTAATAAAATATTTTTTCTTAATTTTAAGGATCCTAATTGACTAATATCAATCTAATTGAAATACAATTAATTCTAATTATAGAAACAACTTTTCTAAAATTAAATTAAGAATCAATTTAATTACTAATATTAATCAAATTTATTTATTTATTTTAGAATTAATTTAAAATTTTAAAATAATTTTAAACTTCTTGTTCAGTATCAAAATTAATTTATTTAAATTAAGGATATATTATTTCATAATTGAAACAATTTTATTCAACGTTTAAGATTACTTTACTCAAAGTTAAACAAATTAAATTCTAACTTTGGAATACACCTATTCTAGTAACCAATCACTTCTTATCCTTGGCCATAGATTAATCAAAGTTTTAAAAACTGGATCAAATCGGCCGGTCCAACTGAAAAAGTTTGAACTGGCCAATAGTCCGATTTAGTTTCATCTAATAACCTCTATGTATTAAAATCGATTAGTTTATCAGCGAATCGGTCGATTTTTTGTCAAACCGGTCTAACCGATCTATACAAAACTCCAAATATAAATAGAGGCTACTTCAAAGTTTCATTTCATTGACGGCTTGGGCTTCTCCTCTCCTCTTCACTGCCTTCTCTTCACCATCTTTTGATCTTCTCTTCATCGTCTCTCACTACCTCCATAGATGTAGAAATCGAGCTCACTACCTGGGTTTTGTTAGTAAACAGTGCTCTCAAGTATAATGTTTAAGTTAGCAGTTACGCATATAAAATGACATTGTTTATATATTCTTATTTGCGTCTATATGAAAGATCCAGAATTTGGACGAACCAATCATGAACCCGCCATTGCTTTTGCTTACCTGCTTTAGATTTCTCACTTGATCGTCCATCTTCCTTCTCCATATGCCTTTTCATGAATTTTCTAGTCTTAGACATATGTTTCAATCTCATTGGTCCATATGTCACAATCCTATTGGACCATATGTTACAATCCCATTGGACTAAATGTTACAATTCTATTGGACCATGTATTGCAATGCTATTGGACAATGTGTTACAATTCTATTGGACCATATGTTAGAATTCTATTAGACCATGTGTTAAGATTCTATAGGACACATATGATTTAATCTTATTGGTCCCTGAGTTAAGTTTAGGAAAATAGCATATTGGTCCTTCTTCTTCCTTTAATTCAAACATTTGCCTATGATCTTATCAATTAATTTCATTCCCTTATGTATTAATTTTCTAATGACATAAATTTCATGCAATTTGGTTAATTATATCGGGAGTTATACTCCAAAAATCACAAGTTGTTCGAAAACAAAGACAACAGTCAGAACTCAAATTCAAACCAAAATTCAAAACTCTTAGAGGTAGATTCAAATTTTGGTTCCTTCATGAAAGTTTTAGATCTATGTCTCTAGATTAATTTCCAATTAGAATTATCCAATTTAGATGTATACAAGCCAAGATATGGCCAAATTACAAAAGTCTATCCAGTGGAACCTATCTATTCAATGAGGTACACATCCTAAATCAACTAACTTCGGTCTTATCATGCAAGAGCAACACAAAAATACATCCAATTTAAGCAAAAACATCCCATTTACTTATGGAATGCTTGTTTAATCAATTCCCCTCACATCACATTCATAAATCTGAGCAAACATATCAAAAATTTCCATACATATTTCACATCTAAGTATGTATGTCCATGCTGAAGCGAACAAATTATCCATTTATCCTTGTCTTTTACATTAGGTACATTTACATCTCTTACTAAGATGTCCTTAATTCATTATGTTCACTTTTTAATACACTATAAACATACTATAATACTTCCAGGGTATATGTTGGGGCGTTATATTTACTCTCCCCTTAAAAAGTATTTTGTCCTCAAAATTCATACTTAATAAGAACAACTGAGGATACTAAAGAGCTAACTGATAAGTTATCATACTAATATGATAACTGTTGTACACATCAATTCAATCTGACTTGTACCACATAAACATTCTAGCATAGAATACTTTGTGGATCTAAATCCTTCTAACAATAGTAATAATGTCATCTCATAGTCAAGAACCCAATAACATAGTTTGGATACCTTACAACAAACAAAGTACATGTACTCTCTATAGTATATTCAACTTCTTGTGCATGAGTCTCATACTTATCCAACTCCAACATTTACATCTGATTCATTTAATACTAATTCGTTCCTAGAAATGGAACATTTGATTTACATGACACAATTCGATGAAAGTTCTCATACAAGAGATTCCTTTCCTCATAATTTGTACTATTCACGAAATCCTTATCAGTCAACTATGTTCGTCATTACTTTTTCGCCATTCAAAATCTGAATATTTTGTATATTAAAGCTCGGTGAAATGATAGGCATACACTTTTACTCTTATGCCTTGGCATATACCATTAAGATCATTGCATCTTATCTAGAGATTTATTTTTTTTAAAAAGGTCACCAATTAATCTCAGTTACTTTCATATCCAAGCATATAATACATATGTACACTGTAATATCATTCGCCAAAGCAATCACATTATCATATGTACACTCACAATAACTGATCAATGCAATCTTGAGGACTTCTATATATATCATTATCATTTAGTTCATCTTACTTACATATGTTCTCAATCAATTAAAAAATATAAAATACATAACCATAATGAAATTATAATATCAAACACAAGATTATAGTGAATCACAAACTCTCAGCACGATACCTAAACAACCATTCCAGTACCAAAGTAAATCCCATCACTTTTACTTACATCTCCATTCTTTTCTCCGTCAAATCCACATAAATATATTTACTTCCATATCAACTTAAAGGTATACTACAATAGTATAATACTAATTTCATATTTCTTAATATAACCACGAATACAAATACACTGACTCTTTTATCACACTCTGACAGATCATTATTTATCACACCAAACAATCACTTACATGCATTTCCAGAAACCCAAGCAAATAAGCTTTACAGTCCATTAAGAGATATTTTATAATCAAGACATAATTTACATTATACAAGTTGAACGTTTCAAATTACAAACCATAATTCCAATTCTAACCTATGCTATAGTTATTACAAATCATACACACATAAAATACAAATTCCAATATGTCTCATTACAATAACTACATCATAGAAACAAACTTAAATATACATCTTGTCAAAACAAAACACATCCTTCTTTGGCTATTGCGGTTATCTTTGTCTTAGTATTTAAACCTTCTTATCAAAACCTACACGGAGGTAAAACCACCGTGCTAAGCATACAGCTTAGTAGGGAATAACTAAACAACATATAATCCAACGATTGTTTCTAACAATCGTCTAGCATTCACATGCAATGAATCATATCAAATCTCAGACAATCTTTAATTGTTCAAATTACTGAACATTCAATAACATTTGCTTCAAATCAGAATATAACATATCAGAACAGAATATATACTTGCTTCACATTTATAAGTATATGAACATAATCAAAATCAAAAAACAAAACTTTAAAGTATCTGAGCAAATCTTATTTATATCATATCAGCATTTAGCATATCAGAACTGAACTTAACTTATATTAAATCAAAATTTATCTTATTTCAGAATGGGACATATATCAGAATACAAAACAATTTAGCCTACCAATCATTTTTTTTAGAAGTGGCGTATTGTTATCACAGAACATGAGAGACTTATGTCTTAACACCGAAGTGTCAATATCAGGAGAGACTTATGTCTCAAACACCAAAGTGTCATTATCAGGAGACAATGAAGTGTCAATATCAAGAGAGACTTATGTCTCAAACACGTCATTATCAGGAGACACCTTAGTGTCGACACCTTAAATGTGTCTAAGAGCAGCTGCAGACCCTTCTAGGCATACCTATTTACCCACGACTAGGATTTGACAGTTTTAAAACAATTCATTTCAGATTTCACAATCACAAGCAAAATTTGTTATGCCTTTATTCCACTTTCCTCAAATTGAACATATATATATGCACATCCAACTAATCATACCTTATAAGCATAAACATTTGCAATAATTTACCATTAAAGGCATTATGTATTTACACATTCCATACCATGACACAAAGTTCCAATTTTGTAAACAATCATATTCAATTAACATGACATAAACCTTTTTAAACAAATTGGTATTCATAAGAACACATTCATCTTTAAACACATCATTCTTTTCAACATTAGACACATTATTAATTAACCTCA